>JAHUTJ010027575.1:0-10548 GCA_036250325.1 Characodon lateralis
ACTATCCTGCAAGAAGAATGGCTTAAAATCCCTCTGACCACTGTGCAGGACTTGTATATGTCATTCCCAAGACAAATTGACGCTGTATTGGCCGCAAAAGGAGGCCCTACACCATACTAATAAATTAATGTGTCTAAAACCAGGTGTTTCAGTTTCATTGTCCAAACCCTGTGGTCAATGATTGTATACTGTAAAGCTGCCATTGAAAAAATGTTAGCTTTCAAGTAATTCCAGGAGATTTCAAAATTGTATGCTTAATTAAAATAAACCTTGATTCCACTTTTACATCAGACATCAATAGATTTCTTCAAAAGCCTTATTCATTTGTAGAATTGTGCATGATTTAGTTTAGCACTTTCAGCATAAAAGCAGAACTATTCAACCTACAACATTCGGCCTTACTGTTTTTTCTAGTGAATATATGATTTGTTATCTGTTATAAATTCTTATGTTTCATGTTGCAAATAATAATAAAAATAGGTCTAAAAAGACAGGTTAGTAAGCAAATCTCATAGATTGAACCGACTAAAAATAATGTTTGCTAAAGAAAGATTGGAAGAGCTATGGGTATTTCTCCCTGTACAGAGCAGCAATCATGAAGCCACCCAAAGATTCTGGAGGAATCTTTTCAGCAAGCAGCTTAAACTAGACAACTGTGATCTCTCAGAGGGTACAGCATTAAGAACCTCCATCCACTGTAAATGACAACAGTTCAGTATTGGAGATCTGCATTTGTGAATAATAAAGACTGTCAAAAGTTTAAGGCAAAATGTTCTACTTGAAGATGGAAAATTCCTGCAGAACGTCAGATGTTGCTTGTGCATTTACGTCTAAATAATTGTATGTTTACAGAGTTGCAGACAGAAACCTGCTGCATTTGATCTTGTTCACGTCAGGTTGAGCCACTCATAAAAACATAAATGTGCAAGTTTGCTTTCATGCAAGCACGTTACCTTATGGCGTGGTCCATGCGTGACACTGTGAGGTACGCTGCCAGGTTGGCGGTGTAGGATGAACACACAATGAGTGTGAAGAGCCACCAGCTGCCCATGACGATCCTCAGTGCCACTGAGCCGACTACGCCGTCACCTCCTGCGAAAAAACACATAACACACGGGTCACCAGTCAGAATCTGAACACCGGTATTTGTGAGAGGTTTCAGAGCGAAGACATGGTGAACATCAAGTGTATGACACAGGTGTTCAGGAAAACGAGGCACAGGTATGAGGCCAGTGACCTCTCAGTGACCGCAAAGGTTGGCCGCTGCCTCGAAAAGAGAGTGGTGCTTTATCACTGCAAGCAAAGAGTGTCTAACCATAGCCACTAGGTACAAAGGTTTCCCAGGCAACCTGCCAGACCATAATAGATGCATCTGGGAGTCTGTGTGTGTGTGTGTGTTTCAGCTCGGGCATGTGTCTCCAAACCTTTGGTTCATTTCTGCCTCTGAGGGTTGGTCTGTTGCTGGTGTAATGTTTCTATGTCTGTGGGGATACTTTAGCTTAGAAATGTTAAGCTGAGTATTTGAAAAGATGAGAAAAAATTTAAAATTACTTTGGAGAGGATGCAAATCATGCTGAGCAGTTTCTAAACTTTATGCTTGTGCTGAGTTTGAAAAACTCTGTTCGTTGATCTGAGACAGACATAAACTTATTCTGTGCGACAAGGTTTTAATGAAGGTTGGGGGTTCGGTTGTACAAGGGTCTTCTGAAAAGAAGACCATGTTTCATACAATGCATAAATGATTTATACAATAGATGATGTGTGACAACATTACTATGACTGGATATAAAGCAGTGAGGTAGAATCTGTGGATGAGGTTAATTGGTTTGCAGAGATGGGCAGTAGAGTCTGATAGGTCAGACCTCAGACCCTTCTTTCCTAGAGATGAAACCTTACATAATTTCTCCCTTAGTTTAATCTTAATCTCTGCTGGTCACTCTGTAATTCACTAGTAATGTTGACGTCAACAACTTTATCATATTAGGCTCAAAACCTGCATCAAAGTGAGCCCATATCAGTTTAGGTCAAATTCATGTTCCGCACAAAGCAGCTGGCTGCTGCTTTTCATCTTCCAAACCTACACCCATCTCACATCAAGTATTTGTCTTGTATCTCCGTACAAGACAAAGTTTTTCACCTTAGCACTTGTCTACTTAAAATGGAAAGGTAACAATTCACACCATATGAAACAGAGAAATGTAAAGGGAAATCATGGAGAATCATCGACATTTAATGTGAAAAACAATTCAGCTCCACAAGTTCCAGAAGCTGGAGAGAATTTGGAAGAATGTAATATGATATTTTATTAAACCTTATATTAAAAGCAAACAAATTAGATTCAAATAAATGTGTTGGACAGAATGTAGCCACATTAATGCTATTCACTTATATGTCTTTTGGTCATCTGACAAATATTATGGTAAAAAGTTCTAATCAATGGAAGTTTTAAGTATAAAGTTCCCAGACATCCAGAGGTTTTATATTTAGGTCTAATTCCGGAAGGCATGATTAAAATTCGGGACATCTATAGTTTGAGAATAATGATAATGGCTGAACAGAAAGTCATCACAAAGAACTGGCTAAAACGAGAGATAGCGAATGTAAAAAAAATGGATTGAAATATTGGACGACATTTAAAAAATGGGGAAACTGTCTTTTTTTTCTACAAACTTACCGCGAGGGGACGTGGGTGAATTTTTTTCTTTTTTCTTTTTGCGTTCCCACGTCTTTGCGTTATGTTGCAATACTTTGTGAGACACCCGTTTTTGTGATATATTGAGTTTTATTTTGAAATCGGCCTAAAATAAAAGGATCTTCAATCAGACTTAAAGACAGTTATTATCCACATGCTGTCAAACTGCTGAACTCTGGACAATAATACTGCACGAAACCACATCTGTGACACTTTATTTGCCTATTGCTGCTGCATGATGTGTACTTTTTTTGCACGCCACTTTGTTTTTATAGTGATTTGAACGGTTCTTCTTACCTGGATATGACAAATAAACCATATCAATGCCATATCAGTGCTGTTTTTTTTGTGAGGAGTTTGTCAAATGTGCTGCTGTTCCAAAATGCACAGCTTCCTCAACGTGATTAACAACTTTTGCGAGTGAACGCAAAAGTATTGCGAGTGAACGCTAAAGTATTGCATGGGGAAGCAAAAGAAAAGAAATTCCCCCATGTCCCCTCGCGACTCCATAAACCGATGCCTTCGAACAAAACTGGAGGAAAGGGACATTACATAAAGACATTGGGATGCACCTAAATGTATGAGACTGTCATTCTGTGTCAAACTGTGTTTTTTAATATGTCTAATGTTCTTAAGCACTTAAGTTTCAGCCAGCTGATTTCTAATGTGGTTTTAAAAGACTCTTTAACTGGGGATATCTTTAAAAAAATACCAAATCATGACACTTGCAAAATCTTCCACTTTTCCTCTTCCTCTTTGGCCAAGTCAATATTTTTTATGATTTAAATATTTTTTATGATTTTAACTTTTATGAGGAATAGTAATAATAGGTTTAATGCCACCCTATCTCTTAGTGAGATGCAAATTGAGTGTAATTTGGGAGAAAACTGTCAACAATCATTTTTTAACCTTTACCATGAAATATTTCGTATGGTGGCAGTTACATGTTCAGATTTAAAATTAATAAGCCAGTTTTTCACTGAATCCTCTCTATTTTCATATGACACACTGGTTATCCTTGAAATCTAAAATTAAGGTTTACTGTAAATATTTGTAGGATGGTCAAATCTGTAAAGCAATTATACTTTTAATACCTTACGATATGTATAGAATATTAATGTCTGAGCTACCTGCATTTCCTTGTGCAGAAGTTGTCTTCTTGTGTCTAAGTGATAAAATGTAGTAAATGGCTTGTTTGGGTATCTGCCAGTCTGCTTCCCACACAGGCAGGTGGGTTCACTTTATTAAAAGATTTACTCCATATTATTAATTTTGATTAATTTATAAGAAAATGAACTTCAAAAGTAATCATTTCCCCATTAGGAGGTTAGCACTAAAAAGTCAAACCAGTAATTCTGTCCTTTATGTGGGTGTTAAATTGTGGATTTGGTCAGGTCCCTGCAGTTAAGTTGTTGGACTCATTCCACCCTATAGCCCGGTTCAGACCCAGCCACTTCTATTAGTGGATTCTTTCTGCTTACCTTGCTGAACAAACGCTCCATAAACAATCCAGATGGCGCTGTGCAGTGTGCCCGACCCCACTCCATTGGACAGATGACCAGGTGGTCCATTCTGGGATGAGGAGGAGCGCAGAGCCTGCAACCTGTTGAGCAGGAAGATGAGCACTCCCACCACTGGGATAGCAGCGGCAATGCAGGCCCACACTGCCAGGTCAAATGGTGCAAACAGGGAGAAGATGTTGATCTTCTCTTCAGGTTTTCGCAGAAGGATGCCGACGCTGTAGTCAAGGTAACGCTTGCTGAAGTCGACCACATTTTCCCTTTCTGGTGTGATGGTGATGGCTGATACGGCGAGGTCGGCTCTCTGCAGGAAGAAAGCAAGCCAAGGAAAAACATTGATGTTAAACTCTGTCAAGTTGAGGACACAAACTGTTTTATTAATTTTAGTTTTTGAAAGCTGAGAAAAACCAGCAACTTTAGTGACTTCATTGTTGGGTCATCTTTTACATTTACATCTGTTTGGACCCTGTGGACTTTAGGATCATAACTTATGTGTCTGTTTATTTGAAAGTCTAGTTTTACCTTATTGATGAGATCCCCGATCATCCCATTCCAAGAGCCATTGGGAAGCTGAGAACCGTATTTGCTGTCTGCAACCTGAGCAAAATAATAATAACAATAACTATTTTTTATTTCAAAGACCAAACTTTTATCAAAGTAAAACACTTAAACTAGAGTGAAGGTCAAGTACAGAGTAGAAAGAGCTGAACCTCATGGATGGAAATCCAAAAGAAGAGAAAGACAGACAGAGGATGGATGGATGGATGGATGGATGGATGGATGGATGGATGGATGGATGGATGGATGGATGGATGGATGGATGGAAGGAAGGAAGGAAGGAAGGAAAGCAAGAAGGAAGGAAGGAAGAAAAGAAGGAAGAAAAGAAGGAAGGAAGGAACTTTTGGACAAGAGGATAGAGACGTTTTCCCATAATTATCCAGGCCTGGAAAACACTAATGACAGAGCTTTCCAGACTGCTCAGGAACCCTGTGGTACATTGCAAACACATTTTAATAGTGCTGTAGCATATCTGTAAGTAATTGTAAAAAGAAATCAATGATGTTGCACCTAACGTTATGCATACCTTTTTTTTGCTTTGTGTATCGCATACATTCAAAACACTGCAGATAGTTATTGTTTGTCAGTTGGTCTAACTGTCTTTTTCCTGACCCAGCATTAAACTCCACCTGATAAGCTTGAAAACTCAGAGGAAATTGTAACACCAATTCAGTTTAATGTAATTGCAATCTTCAAAACAAAGAAAAAAAGAAACAAAAAAAAAAAAAAAACTGTTTCCTTTATATTTCCCCCAGGTCCTTTCACTCCAGTTCTCTTATTATTCCCTGAAACTACTTTGTAATACAAAATATTAACAGCTGGCTTCAGAACAAAGTCGAGACTCAAAGTATTTTTGCCCTTTACCACCACAGTTGAATAGCATCAGTGGTGCAAGTTCTGCATTTGCACATTTTATATGTGTGAAAAAGCTGAAAGTATCTAAAAGTCTGTCTGTTGGAACATTTGACAGCTTGGTGTTCTGCTCAGTCTGACCTGGTAGATCTCATATTTAAAGCCCAGGATCTTAGCGAGGGCATCCAGGACGTCAATGGAGAATCCTTTATATCTCTTGGGCTGCCCGAGAATGTTCTCTGCCACCATGACGAAAGGATCCTCCTGCAGGAAGTCAGCCAAAGAAAGGAGGGGGTGTTAGTCAGGAAAAAAGCTGCAGCACGAGGGATGTTTCAGCTTCATAGTAAGTAAGGGTGTTAAAGAACTTCTGTCAGACTCTGAAGGGAAATTGTGAAGTGTACTGTAAGTTTGGAGAATTTCAGGCCACGTGTGCTACAGTCGCAGTTGTATTAGTGTTCCTGCTTGGCAGCACTGACACCTGGAAGTGTCGCAGCTGCAAGCATTGAACTGCAGGGAGAAGGTATTAGTCCTGCTTGGTTAGACCTGGTCTTATTGCTGCTTTGCTAGAAGAACTAAAGTGGACACATGCCCAAGCTGCCCGCTGCTTTTGTGGGATTACAAAACACTGCTGTTGTTTGTATCTCTTAAAATAATATTGGACGAGGTGCCACTCATTCAGTGATGTTGGGGGTCGAGAGTATGTATTGTGTAAAATCCTTCTGAATTACAAAAGCTATCAGAAAAGGTTTGAACTGTAAGAATTAGTATGAACTATGGAAAGTTTGGTCAGTTTGATCAGCTTTACTGATTGAAGCTTGCTTAAGGGCCTTTTACCTGTAATTAGAAAAAGCGTTTTTCAGTTCTAACCCAAGTGACTTGCAGGCACACTCTCAAGGACCTTAAATACAGATTTAATAAAATATTTGTTCAAGAAGTTAAGAACTCTCATCGTTTAAACTGAATTTAGGCTTGCAAAACTGCATCTAAAAAAAATTATAAGAATTCTGTAACAATGTCCTTTGGAAAGATGAGAGCAAATAGATGGTCATAATCCATATTTTCATGTTAGGAGAAAGTCAAACACATCAGCACAAGCAACTCATATTAACTGTCCAGCATGGTGGTTGAGGCCTGATGATTTAGATTTGTTCAGCTAACATAGAACCTGGTCATTTTCAGTTGATTTACTGTTTTATCCATGTAGTGTCCCACTGAAATCAAGCAACAAAACATGTCATGATAACCGTATAAAGCTTGCCAATCAGAGGGGGAAGCAAAATTGAAATCATGATTCCCACATTCAGACCGATCCCTGGGAATAGTCAACTGAAAAGTGCCACAGGAATGCAATGCATAGTGTTTTTGCTTCCCACTGCATAGATTGGTTCCGTAAATAAAGTGAAACCAATCCAAAAAGAGCCTTAAAAGAGCCACGTTGTAAAGTGAACCTTTACAACGTTAAAGAAGGCCATCCAGGTTACCAAGTTATGATACTCTTCCTAGTTACTGTACTGCAATTGTTAGACAGAGGCAGTCAAGTCAAGTTTATTTATATAACGCTTTTCAGCAACAAGGCACTCAAAGCGCTGTAAATGAGGAAAAACATACAATGATACAGAAAATCAAACAGAAAAACAAATCAAATGACATTAATATTCCTTGGGAGTTTACTGGTAAGAGCTGGTTCTAATCCAATCTTTCTAATAGAGGTAATTAGATGATTAAGTCCTCTGTGGTAAGGAATTCATCCTGTGCTAGAAGAAAGGTCCAAACTTTAAAATACTAACAATGTTTGGCTTTCACTGGTATGAAATAGTTGTAATACAATCCTTTTAAGAAATCAAAAATGTATGGTCATTGGTGTAAAAACAGCTTTAGTCCAAATTTTCAAATACTAATAATATTTGGCTTTCGCTGGTAATCCTGAGAAATCTTAAAATCTATGAAAAGATATGAAATCACACATTTAGGTAAAGTATAGGAGTAAAAAATAATCATAGTACAAAAAAACCTCAGCAGGGTGTCAAAATAAGGTGAGATCTTTCCATGTAATCCATGCAACATTTAGTAACTGCTCACAGTTAACTCCATAAAAGTTACAATAAATATCCTTATGTGTAATCCATGCAATAATTATTGAAATACACAGTTGGAGCGGTAGAGAGTGAAAACAAGCATATTCTCATATTCTGGGACTGAGAGACTGGAGGGGCCTATGCGGAGCCACGTATTATTTGCTACATATTATCTGTCTTATCTTTTGCAGAAATATAAACAAGTGTATCCAAAGAAATGATGTATGATGATTTTCCATTCTTTTACAAGTATTAAATGAAATTAGTAATCTTTGATTATCAAGTTAAAAGATGTATGATTGAAATATGGTTAAGAACTGATAATTAAAGTAAAAAATCAGCTATATATGAAAGAGATATAATGTTGATCAGTTGTGATGTATGAATAAAAAGAATGAAGTGATGGTTTTATAACTGTGTTTTAAAGTAAATGCTGGAAGCTGAAGAATTGAATGTGTAATACTGTGTAAAGGTTAAGACTGAGCAGATTAGGGAAAGAACTGTAGGATGACTAGGAGTGACGAGAGCCAGCTGCATGCTGACATTGAACTTTTTGAAGGCTAACGGGAGGAAGGGAGGATACGACTACAGACCAGCTGCGTGGCTATTACCAGCATCTCCAAGGTTGAGAAACAGAATCAGTAGGTCATGATGACCATGAATAAAGTATTGAGCAATAACCAAGAAGCTGAGCTGAATAGGTTGTGCAATAACTGAGAAGCCTAACAAGGGGTTGACTGGTGAAAGCATCAAGCACCATAAAAACAATGCTGAAGGAGGGTTATTTCCTCGCAGAAGACCAGCGAACAAGATCAGACGGAGAAAAGAAGCTTAGATGGAAAAGGAACAGAGACACAGCCCAGGTGATCGACTGCATTAGAAAGAGGATGAACCCGTGGGCCCAGAAAGGACTGTGCCTCAAGATTAAGAATCTGATTTCATCTAAAGCCTTTTTATCCAGACAACAGAAGTGAACTTGATCGGTGAACAGCTGATTGCTCCAAGTTTCAGGCTTCTGGAAGTCCTGAATCAACCTCAATTATATCTCTGGGTTTCCTTCAACTCTTCAACCTCTGGAAACTACTGTCTTCCGACAGTAAGGTGGCACCTGAACAGGGACCCTGACAGAGATAAAGGAGCCCCAGAAGAAGGATGCTCAGCAGAAGGATGTCTCTGCCTGAGCACCCCGGACCAACAGCCTGAGAGGGAGTAAGGTTGTCTGTGACTGATAAGGCCATCAGTCACAACCCTCGCAGTAACTGCATAGCGGGCAGGTGAGCATAGGGCTTTATTGAGGGTAGACTGACCAGACCCAGACAGTAAAGCTAGTAGCCAAATAGTCTTAATCCATCCCTACTCGAAGGATCCTCGAGAGGCTTTGGAGACGGACAACTCGAGACGACAAAGACATAGGGATGGACGAAGAGAGTGAAACGCAGGAATGGACGGAGTGGGGAGCTGAAGGACCACACCCGTCAACAGAACAACCGACATCAACACAGTTAGAGTTACACCACATACCAACCGAGGTGCTGTTAGGTGGGGACGGATGTTCAACGTGGGCTTCATCGGTAAAGAAAATGTTCCTCAGTTTCAACCAAGAGCAATCAAAAGAAGCACTAGAGAGTCAGCTAACAAACCACCTCCAAAGAGATGAAGTATACTATTGTTCAGATATAAAATATGGATCTAGACTGGTCGTGGTACCATGCCCCAAGGCAGTCCAGAGGAAGGAAGACATTAGTCGATGGTTACGTTGGTGGACAGGGTTCCTTGAACTGTGGGGACTGGGGAAACTGATGTCACTGTACAGTCCATCGGAAAAATATGACCCGATCGTAAAGATGGTTTCCAGTGAATCTGCACTGAACGGGTACCTCACAAACCCCAACGCCATAGCCACGGCAAGGTTGAAAGAGTATGAAATAGAGACCAGAAAGATGACTCAGTTCAAAGAAAAGCTCAGAGCCATCCAAGATGACAATAAAGAGAGTTTGCTTGAGGACTGTAGTGAGTATGGCAGACCGGAGCAAAGAAAAGACCACGGAGCTGACTCAGAGATACCAACTTATGACTTAACGAAAGAAACAGAAAGTGAAGAAGAGGGCAATGAGTCAGAAGAAGAGCAAGAGCAAAGAGAAGCTGAACCCAGCCAACAACCAATTATTACCCCCTACATCGTAAGGCCGAAGGGTGACATCCTTCAACGGATTGCTCAGAGCAGACAAGAACTGCAAGAGACTACCAGGCAGGGAGCCCTCTTGTCAGCAGCTCTCGAGTGCCATAGGGGAACCCTCCATCATATGGCCACACCCAAAGCCACAGGGAGCATGACCCCACACAACGTAAAGTAAGAGACCTTACCTTCCAATTTGAACAAGAAGCCAAAGAAAACAGTGCTAGTAACCAACTCAGAATGACAGGAAAGACAGATGTCAAAGGAAAAGAACCAAGAAAGGTAAGTCGAAAGTCAGACAGAGTCATGATGAGGAAAGTCCTGGACCCGATGCCCACAGATGCAAGATGAATTTCCTTACAAAATGGGACCCGACTCTACCAAGTTATCGGAGACCCCTGGGGCATAGAGGGAGACGGACTGTTAGATTTCACAAATGACAACTTCAAGATCCACAGTACCAAATTCAGGAAAAGGTTAAGAGTCCAGGCAGGGGAAGATTACAAAAAAGAGGTCCGAGAGCTGAGAAGACCAGTGAGACAGAACAAAGCAGGCAAAGTCCATCTGACTAGTGGGGCCGACCTCACTTATTATGCTGTCATCCACTCTCCCATTGCCGCTTACAAAAAGGGAGAAGACTTGAAAGAATACAGAGCGAAAATGTGGGTAGCCCTG
>JAHUTJ010027576.1:0-10544 GCA_036250325.1 Characodon lateralis
TTTAGATGAAGCTAATATTTCTGATAACTCAGGAAGCTTCACAGGATCAAAACAGTCCAAACACAGATCAGGTTCTACAGTTACTTCCAATGTTGTCTCACTTGCTGAGGATGAAGTAATCATCTTCAGGAGTATGTCAATAATTTATTTTTAATAGATTCAATTTTTTTTAAGAGGAACCCCATAAAGTCATGACTGCTGAGAGCTAAGGGAATGGATGACTCAACAGAGCTATGACTCTGTGTAAGTTCAGCGACTGTACTAAAGAGAAACCTATATTCTTGTTCTCTTATATTAATGATGAGAAATAAGCTGTTCTGGCTTGGCGAAGTGTCTTTTTATATAACAGTAGGCTATTTTTCCAGATTAAGTAGGAATCCTCTAGGTGTGTAGAGCACCATGTTCTCTCCAATTTTCTAACATTGTGCTTTAAAGTATGCAGCTCTCAAATAAACCAGGGAGCCAGCCTCCTATGAATAATTACCTTCTTTAATGTGTAATTTTTCCCTTGTAGGAAAAATATGCACACAAAACACAAACAAAACATTTCAGGCATATGGAGAATAAGAAAGAGAACACAAAGTGACTGGCAGCTAAAATGAAACCTGGTATGGATCACGCAGAATCTGGTGTAGTAGTGTTCTGTTAAAAAAAAAAAAAGCCTTCCAGATAATAAAATCAAAATTAGGTTAAATGTCTCACCCTTATTCATATTACAACTTATATTCCTTTACAGAACCTTTTGCTGTTCTTGTATAATTGTGATAAAATCAGAAATATGGTTATCTGACCGCAGAACAGACATCTGCTGCCTTTTAGTCCTTCTAAGATGAACTTATTTAACAAAAAAGTGTCTTCTCTGAATCATAAGCACCAAATTCTAAACTAGTTAAGGGAAAAATATATCTTCTTTGCATTATCTCTGCAGCATGAAGAATAATATCAACAAACTCGAGCTTTTGCTTATTTCTTTTATATTTAAAATTAAAATGCAGTTTGTATTCAGAACATGTAAGAATAATATACAAGCTTATCTTAGCCCAGTTAGTGATCTTCCAAATGATCACATTTTAATTACATCTGATGCCAGCACCACCTGGAGGTTTGGGATTTTTCAGTACATAACACCACAAATCCTTGTTTAGTTGTCTGAGGAGCTTCACAAGTGACATTCAGATCAATGCAAACCAAGTAACACCAAGAAGAAACACATGTGTGTGTACTGTAAATGACAGTGCTTCTTCTTCATATTTATTTGATGCAGCTGCATCAATATCTGTTACAATATCTTTATTTTTATTTGTTTTCCAGTGTAAATGTTTGTCTTTTATCTTTTTGTGTATTTCACTGCGTGTGAAAATGAGTCATGTGTGTGTGTGTGTGTGTGTGTGTGTGTGTGTGTGTGTGTGTGTGTGTGTGTGTGAACTCAACAGAGCTTTGACCAGATGGGCTCTGTAGATCAGGTTACCTGTTTCTAGAGCAGCATCTGTCCACCCTGCCAATCAAACTGTCTATGCTGGGGGTGGTGGGAGGCAAAGCAAGAGAGAAAATGGTGACAAAAATGAGTCAGACATGAAGGTCAAATGATGGGTTTAAACTTTTAAACAGTAATGCTTTTTGAGCAGGCAAGAGAGGTCAATGGTAACACTAGCATGCTTTTACAGTGATTGGCTAAAATGCTGGTGTTTGAGGGATGTGAAATCTCATTTCCTAAATTGTGATCACGTGAAAAAAATCACATGCAATTTCTTCCGGGCAATTCAAATCTAGTATTTAATTAAAAAATTAAAATTTAGTTCAATTCAGTTTTATTTATATAGCGCCAATTCACAACACATTGTCGTCTCAAGGCACTTCACAAAGTCTACAAAGCAATATGCTAATATGGAATTCAGTGCACCAGCCCTTTGCAGGGGTCATAACAAGCTACCCAACATACACCAAAGTAAATCTGTTAGAAGGACCACTAAATCTATTGACTCCTTGGGATCCTACTTCAGAAATATTATTTTATACTATTTGAACCAATCTAGTGCATCTTAAAACATGTTGCTCATCCTTCAACCTTCTTGTAAACCTTAATAGAATGACTATGAATGGAAGAAGAGGAAACTACCATCAGCCATGTTGTGCCAGAAAGACTTGCTGTCCTTTTCTTGAGCATGTGATTGCTCGAGCCAATAGACTGCTATAGTGGATAATGTATTATTCCCAAAATGATCCAGTTGGACAAAGTAATCTACTAGTGATGCCAAGGAGGGGTGGAAAGCTGCTGTGATCACCCTGCTCTCCTTGTGACTGCTGTTCCTGAGGTTGCAAAAGTTGTAGTGTGTAACCTAACTGTTAGTAACTACTTTGGTGTTCACAACAATGGACTGGCGACCTTTCCAGAGTGCATTCCGCCTCCCGCCCCTAGACTGCTGGAGGTAGGCACCAGCTTCCCCATGACCCATTTTGGAAAAAGCGGAGGAAATGACTGACTGACTGACGTACTTTGGTGTCCAATGACTGAGTCAAAAAATAACTTATCTGGTCTTGCTTTTGAATATGATATCCTCTGAACATCAAATCTGTATCCACTGAAGTGCAAAAATTTATTAATTTTAATTGTTTGATAGTTACATATCTATCCAACCATGGACCACAGAACCAACTCAAACCTAACCTACTTTTAAGCATTTTGTGCAAAATAAGGAAAATAAAAAAGAGAGACGATGACACACAAGATAGAGTAATATGAAGTCAGTTTCCAAATGCCTAATTTAATTCCTTAATGTACCCATGTTTTTGTCTAGGCAAGTCTGAATAGTGGAACGCGATGCTACAGCCTACTGGGAAATCCTTTGTGGAGTCTTACATCCAAAGTTCCACATGTGCCCTTGACCTTCCGAAATACCGATATGCTTCCAGTGAGGGATTCTATGAGTAGTGTCCCTGGTTCAACTACCAACCACTGCTCTTCTGATAGTAGTTTACTTAATTTTATTTCACCTGCTTTCTTTTTAAACAGACAATGGCTACTCTACCTGTTGAAATGCTTGCCTAGACTTTTGAGAAACCTTATCATTCTTATTGTCCCATTAACACTTATATCTAGTTCACGTCGATGTTGCTTATCAGCAATGTACCTCTGACATTAAGCGTCTTGACAGAAAGTTTATAAAACCATTCTACACCATACCAGCTGCCCATACTGGGAGCTCTTTCTCATCCTTTCATCCTGTAGCTAGTGATAACCAATAAATATAGAGAATACTGAAGTTTGATGTGTGAGAACACATACACCATTCTCAGTGGCAGTGAATGTTTTGAGAGTGATTGTAACCAGCACAACAGGCATCAGCAGTCCCTTGATAGATCATTAACAACAGTGGTGAGTTTGACATGTATTTTTCTGTAAGTTACTGTTTAAATGTTAATCATATTCTGCCATGCCAACAGCCCACTGCTCTTTTACACATTGTTTTATAACCACGGCAATAACCTCATAGTGCATTAAAGTGCACCTTGTACTTGACATAATCTGTACTAAAATACAGCTTTGTTAACACTTCTTAAACATCCATGAACATTTTTAACTGTTGCATGTTGATTTTAGTAAATAACAAAATTGATCAAAACTCAGCTATCTCACTGTTCAATTTCTAAAAATACTATGAAAATTACAGTCAAATTGTTGCAGAAAACCATAGTATAGTCTTGATTAATAACTAATACATCAGAATAATTGAGAGTATTCTACAGCAACATCTTTAATTGTGTGAATGCCTACAGCATTCACACAATCCTGTTTCTCTGTATTCTTTATTATTCCGTCTTCTTCTTCTTATTCTGGTTGCTTCCGTACACTTTTTGATTCGCTACTCCTCCTGCATACTTTGTGCTATTTCAACCGTTCAAATTTCACAATATTCAGCCCTTTCAGGACATTCCGGCTATGATTTTTGGTATTTATAACTTTTATATACTTTTTAAAATATTCAGCTTTTTGTGTTTTTTTTTTGTTTGTTTGTTTTTTTTTTTTTGCTCCCATTGAAATGAATGGGAAACCTCAAAAATTCTGCTAAAACTTCACTGTTTTTGCCATTTAACTACTTCCGCATACTTTCAGCTAGAAACACCATTCAACTTTTAAAATGCTTTCACAACCTTCTGCTATTACTGTTTAATTCAACTTTTTGATATCTTTTACAGTTTTTCTACAATTTGGATTCAAACTTTATTACAATTTTTTCAGATTTTTAGTTTTATAAAATTCTTCTGTTGCTAGAGTGTACACTGTAGATTTCTGAATAACCTGAAAAAGAACAAACATACTCTCTGCACTCGCTCAATTTTCATTCTACCTATACAAATTATACATCAAAACGTAGGATGCTTTTTCGCGATTAAGAAAACGTCACCCTCATTGATGTAGGACAAACAGTATTCTGGAAACACGCCCCAAAGCAACGCAAAGTCAATGCACCCTGTATAGGAAATCTATAGGAATTTCAGAAAAAATCTGAGCAAAAAATCCTTAAACTCACACATTTTCGAATTGTAAAACGTTTGAGGTAGAGACATGAGCCTTGTGGAGATTTATCTTCAGATCTTGCTGGCGCTCACAGTAAAAGAATTCTTTTGATAGCTTTTATCGTTTTGTCATAAAAAAGGTTTGTTTAGGAGTACCAAATCTGTCCTTCCCAAAATCGCTTAAAATTGAAGAATTTCAAAATTATCCACTTTTCTACACTGTCATATCTCCTACACGAATTTATGTAGACACATGAAAATCTCCAGGATTGTTCACCGATCCCTGCTGATACCTACGGTCCAAACATTTTTTGGATACCTTTTATCGTTTTCTCGTGAAGTAGGTTTGTTTGAGAGTGAAAAATTCACCTTCACTCGGGTTAAAAATGGTCAAAATTATCCACTTTTCATAGGGTCACAATTCCGAGACAGATTTTTGTAGAAACTGGAGAAGCTCCATGATTGTTCAGCAAGGCCTGCTGATTCATACGGTGCATGAATCAAATCAATAGCCCTTATAGCTTCCGAGTTATTAGACGTTGTTCGAGAGTATGTTCAGGCATTTTTGTGTTTTTCTGCATTTTTCCCTTTCTTTTCACCTAGTGTTGTGTCTGTAATATTATATTGTCAAGAAAAAAGTGTTAACATTCTCGTTCCCCTGTCCTTTCTGAGAAAAATAGTCCAAGAATGACGTCGATAGCCCTTACGGTTTCCGAGTTATGGGCGGTAGTTCGGGAGCATGCGCCTCCATGTTAAAAGCCCAGGGAAGGGGAGACAATAGTGAGGTGCTGCATTAGAAATGCTGCAGGTGTCAAGTTACGCTGACGCTCTTTGCTGATTGGCTGATTCATTCCTCACTGTTCTATTTATAGCTCTGTGTATCTTGCACTGTATATCTCTGTATGTGACTGCCTTTCTTCTCTCCCTGTCTCCTACTCAGACACACACAGGAGCCCTGACACACACACACACACACATACACATCCCTGTTTTACTGTCTTTGTGAGGAGTTTGCATTGACATCCATTCATTTTCATTCATTTCTATGGTCTAAACCTAACCAACCCCTAACCATTTGACCATCTTCATAGGAAGCAACTACAGGGCGGCCATTTTGTGTCGAACACTTTAAAAGCATGTACTGCTGTTCCAACAGCTAGACGACAGTGATTAAATTTAAAAGGCAATTTCATAGAGTTTTGCATATAGGCTGTTAGCACATCAGAACCTGGAACAAGTCTCTATCAGAACCAGAAAAAGACTCCATCGGAACCAAGAGGAAATCTCCATCAGAACCAGTTAGGAAACTTCCATCAGAACCAGACCCAAACTCTATCAGAACCTTGTTTAAAATCCGTCAGAATCAGATGGAAACTCAATCAGAACCAGGAAAAAACGTCCATTAGAATCAGAAATAAATATCTATCAGAACCAGGTACAAATCTCCATCAGAACCATGTACAAACCTCCATCTCAACCAGGTCCAGGGTCTATCAGAACCAGGTCAAACCTATCAGAACCAGGAAGAAAACTCTACCAGAGCCAGGTCCAAATCTCCTTGAGAATCTGGGCGTCCCTTCTATCAGAACCAGGTCCAAACTCAATCAGAACCAGAAAGAAACCTCTATCAGAACCAGTTCAGAAATCCATCAGAACCTGGAGAAAATCTCCATCAGAACCGGACCAAAACTTGATCAGAACCAGTTAGGAACCCTCCAACAGAACCAGACCCAAACTCCATCAGAACTAGGAAACAATCTACATCAGAACCCGACCCGAACTCCATCAGAATAAGGAAGAATTCTTCATCAGGACCAGTTAGGCACCCACTATCAGAACCAGATCCAAACTGAATCAGAACCAGAAAGTAACCTCTATCAGAACCAGTTCAGAAATCCATCAGAACCTGAAGAAAATCTCCATCAGAACCAGGAGGAATTCTTCATCAGAACCAGTTAGGAACCCTCCATCAAAACCAGACCCAAACTCCATCAGAACCAGGACGAATTCTCCATCAGGACCAGTTAGGCACCCACTATCAGAACCAGGTCCAAACTCAATCAGAACCAGAAAGAAACCTCTATCAGAACCAGTTCAGAAATCCATCAGAACCTGGAGAANGACCAGTTAGACACCCACTATCAGAACCAGGTCCAAACTCAATCAGAACCAGAAAGAAACCTCTATCAGAACCAGTTCAGAAATCCATCAGAACCTGGAGAAAATCACCATCAGAACCGGACCGAAACTCCATCAGAACCAGTTAGGAAGCCTCCATCAGAACCAGACCCAAACTCCATCAGAACCAGGAACAATCTCCATCAGAACCAGACCCAAACTCCATCAGAACCAGGAGGAATTCTCCATCAGGACCAGTTAGGCAACCACTATCAGAACCAGATCCAAACTCAATCAGAACCAGAAAGAAACCTCTATCAGAACCAGTTCAGAAATCCACCAGAACCTGGAGAAAATCTCCATCAGAACCAGGAAAAATTCTTCATCAGAACCAGTTAGGAACCCTCCATCAGAAACAGGCCCAAACTCCATCAGAACCAGGAACAAATCTCCATCAAAACCAGACCCAAACTCCATCTGAACCTGGAGAAAATCTCCATCAGAAACAGTTAGGAACCCTCCACCAGAACCAGGTCCAAATCACCTTCAGAACCAGGAGGAACCTTCTATCAGAACCAGGTTCAAACTCCTTCAGAACCTTGCAAAAAGCTCCATCAGTCCCAAAAAAGAAACCTCCATCAGAACCAGGTACAAACCTGTATCAGAACCAGATCCAAACTCCATCAGAACCAGAAAGAAACCTCTTTAAGAACCAGGTTCTAATTCCAACAGAACCTAGCAAAAAGTTCCTTCAGAACCAGAAAAGAAAATCTGTTTAAGAACCTTCTAACCTTCATACTTTGTGCTATTTCAACCGTTCAAATTGCACAATGTTCTGCCCATTCTGCTCTTTCCGGCTATATCTTTTGGTATTTATATATTTTATACTTTTTAAAATATTCAGCTTTTTATGAATTTTTTGCTCCCATTGGAATGAATGGAAAACGGCAAACATTCTGCTAAAACTTAACTGTTTTTGCCATTTAACTACTTCCGCATACTTTCAGCTAGAAACACCATTCAATTTTTAAAATGCTTCCACAACCTTCTGCTATTACTGTTTAATTCAACTTTCTGATATCTTTTAAAGGTTTTCTACAATTTGGTTTCAAACTTTATTACAATTTTTTCAGATTTTCATTTTTATAATGTAATCCTATGACGGAATGTTCGTGTCGCTAGAGTGTACGCTCTAGGTTTTTGAATAACCTGAAAAAGAACGAACAAACTCTCTTCACTCGCTCAATTTTCACTCTACCTATACAAATTATACATCAAAACGTAGGATGCTCTTTCACGATTAAGAAAATGTCACCCTCATTGATGTGGGACAAACAGTTTTCTAGCAACACGCCCCAAAGCAACGCAAAGTCAACACACCCTGTATAGGAAATCTATAGGAATTTCAGAAAAAATCTGAGCAAAAAATCCTTAAACTCACATGTTTTCGAATCGCCGCCTCGAAACCTCTATCAGAACCATCTGCACACGGCTCATGTCTCTACCGTTCGAGGTAGAGACATGAGCCGTGTGCAGATTTATCTTCAGACCTTGCTGGCACTCACAGCGAAGGAATTGTTTTGATAACTTTTATCATTTTGTCATAAAAAAGGTTTGTTTAGGAGTACCAAATCTGTCCTTCACAAAATTGCAAAAAATTGAAAAATTTCTAAATTATCCACTTTTCTACAGTCATATCTCCTACACGGATTTATGTAGACACACGGAAATCTCCATGATTGTTCACTGATCCCGTCTGATACCTATGGTCCAAAAGGTTTTTGGATACCTTTTATCATTTTCGCGTAAAATAGGTTTGTTTGAGAGTGAAAAATTCACCTTCACTCGGGTTAAAAATGGTCAAAATGATCCACTTTTTCACAGGGTCACACCTCCTTGAAAGATTTTTATAGAAACTTGAGAAGCTCCATGATTTTTCAGCAAGGCCTGCTGATTTATATGATGCATGAATCAAATCGATAGCCCTTATAGTTTCTGAGTTATTAGATGTTGTTTGAGAGCATGTTCAGGCAATTTTGTGTTTTTCTCAATTTTTCCCTTTCTTTTCACCTAGTGTTGTGCCTTTAATATTATATTTTCAAGAAAAAAGTGTTAATATTCTCGTTCCCCTGTCTGTTTTGAGAAAAACGGTCCAAGAATGACGTCGATAGCCCTTACGGTTTCCGAGTTATAGGCGGTAGTTCGGGAGCATGCACCTCCATGTTAAAAGCCCAGGCCAGGGGGAGACGATAGTGAGGTGCTGCATTAGAAAAGCTGCAGGTGTCAAGTTACACTGACACTCTTTGCTGATTGGCTGATTCAATCCTCATTGTTCTATTTATAGCTCTGTGTATCTTGCACTGTATATGTCTGTATGTGACTCTGCCTTTCTTCTCTCCCTGTCTCCAACTCAGACACACACACACACACATCCCTGTTTTACTGTCTTTGTGAGGAGTTTGCATTGACTTCCATTCATTCCTATGGCCTAAACCTGACCCGACCCCAAACCCTTTGACCATCTTCATAGGAGGCAACTAATGGTGGCCATTTTGTGTTGAATACTTGCACAAGCCTAGAACCTGGTCCAAACTCAATCAGAACCAGAAAGAAACCTCTGTCAGAACCAGTTCAGAAATTCATCAGAACCTGGAGAAAATCTCCATCAGAACCGGACCGAAACTCCATCAGAACCAGTTAGGAACCCTCCATCAGAACCAGGAACAAATCTACATCAGAACCAGACCCAAACTCCATCAGAACCAGGAGGAATTCTTTATCAGGACCAGTTAGTCACCCACTATCAGAACCAGATCTAAACTCCATCAGATCCAGGAAGAACAATCTATAAGAACCAGGTCCAAACTCCACCAGAACCTGGTACAAATCTTCATCAGAGCTATGTACAAAACTCCATCTGAACTAGGTCAAAGTCTATCAGAACCAGGTCAAACGTATCAGAACCAGTAAGATCCTCTATCAGATCCTTGTCCAATATCCATCAGAGCCAGGTGCAAATCTCCTTCAGAATCAGGAGGTCCCTTCTATCAGAACCAGGTCCAACATTCATCAGAACCAGATCTAAACTCCATCAGATCCAGGAAGAACCCTCTATAAGAACCAGGTCCAAACTCCACCAGAACCTGGAGAAAATCTCCATCAGAACCGGACCGAAACTCCATCAGAACCAGTTAGGAACCCTCCATCAGAACCAGTTAGGAACCTTCCATCAGAACCAGGTCCAAAATATGCCAGAACCAGGAAGATTCTCTATCAGGACCTTGTCCAATATCCATCAGAACCTGGAACAAATCTCCATCAGAACCAGACCCAAACTCCATCAGAACCTCGTCCAAAATCCATCAGAATCAGATGGAAACTCTATCAGAACCAGGTACAAATCTTCATCAGAACCATGTACAAACCTCCATCTGAAACAGGTCCAAATTTGAGTCAAGGAGAAACATTCATCAGCACCAGATCTAAACTCCATCAGAACCAAGAGGAATTCTTCATCAGAACCAGTTAGGAACCCTCCATCAGAACCAGACCCAAACTCCATCAGAACCAGGAACAAATCTCCCTCAAAACCAGACCCAAACTCCATCAGAACCAGGAGGAATTCTCCATCAGGACCAGTTAGGCACCCACTATCAGCACCAGGTCCAAACTCAATCAGAACCAGAAAGAAACCTCTATCAGAACCAGTTCAGAAATCCATCAGAACCTGGAGAAAATTCTCCATCAGAACCAGACCGAAGCTCAATCAGAACCAGTTAGGGACACTCCACCAGAACCAGGTCCAAATCACCTTCAGAACCACGAGGAACCTTCTATCAGAACCAGGTCCAAACTCCTTCAGAACCTGGCACAAAGCTCCATCAGTACCAGGAAAAACCTCCTTCAGAACC
>JAHUTJ010027577.1:0-10539 GCA_036250325.1 Characodon lateralis
TCCTGCTTTACTTGCACACTGATCATCTGCACTGTTGTACTGCTCTCGCATCCTATACTGCTCTATATTTACTCTCACTCACTTAAAACTGTGCACATATATTTATATTATATTGTAGATATGTTTATACTGTTTAATTTGTATTGCATTGCACCGACTGTGCCAAAACAAATTCCTTGTATGTCCAAAACATACTTGGCAATAAAGCTTTTCTGATTCTGATTCTGATTCTAAGAAATTATTGTGATCTAAAACCAGGTGTTTCAGTTTCATTGTCCAACCCCTGTAGAGGCAGACTAAAACTTTTACAATGATCTTTTGCAGCAATATCTTTAGTATTTGTCTGCTGCATGACTGCATGACTTCTCACTCTGAGAGAATTGACTCAATCATTTTTTTTACAGCATAGCTTTATTTCATTGAGGTTTGGCACATCTCTCTTAAGGTCCCCTCACAGCATTTAAATCAAAGCGAGGTCCCATGATTCTCTTCCTTTTTAGCCATTCTGTTGTAGATTTGTTGTTGTATTCAGCAAATGTGTGACTCTGCATTATAATCAAACATCTCTACATCTCTGCTGGCCAATCTGTCCAAAGGACCCCAATCTAGAAGTCAGGTGGTTCATTTGAAGGCAGCTTTTCAGAGGTTGTATTCTTTTTAGAAAGAAATGTCTTTATTTGGTGAACATCCCAAACAAACCTTACTTGTTCTGCTTTTTTCTGCTTGTCCCGCTTTAAACTTTACCATTTACAGTGCTGACTAAGGCTTGCAGAGTTTAAGATGAAGCTCTGGGGATTTTTGACTTGGCATGGTCTGGTTTTGAGGTGCATTTGTTGGGATGTACAATTCTGTGGGGATCGGCAACTGTATGGTGACAATAATCTTTTGTTTGTGGACTTTAGATGTTTCAGAACATTCCCAGATCCTCAGATTGTTGCTGATCTCTTTCCACATGAATGACATCACAGGGCAGGAAGGCTAGAAAGAAATATTTTGAAAATCATTTGGAAATCGTCCACAAATTTCAGATGGTTGCATCTCCATGTATGTCTGTGGTGTTTTCTTGTTGTTATTAAAGATTTCCAGGAGCTTCTGGGCCCCCTGTGGATAAGATTGCTTGTAAAGCAAGGACATTGTCTTACAATCGAAAGTAGAAAGTTTCTGTGAGCGCTAAGCTGCATCTGAGCCTGGCTTCTGACACGAGCTGATAATCAGATTTACTCCCCTGAATCCGCTGGACTCCACAATGCTCCCCACTGTCGTCGGCCCCCACATTGCCTCTCACCAGCACTCCCCTCCATCCCTGCAGCAAAGCCAATTACACCCCACTGAAACACAAATCTCCGTGTTTTAAAAAGTCACTCTTTTTCAGGGGTTTAACCTTGTTAGGCCGTAAGCCTGGCTTTCTTGTGCATCAGCTCTGTGAAGAATTCTCTGTCCCTGCAGACTCTGGGACATAGACACACTTCTGTCTTTGCTCTAGTCGTCTGCCTGTCAGAGGGTTCACTCGGAGGCACTGCAATTAAGTGTGTGCATGCGCGTGTGTGTGTCCCTGCTTATCGATGCTTATGTGTTTGGAGGTGGGTGGATGGGTGAGGGGGGTGAGGGCTGCACACGCAAGGCTGTCCTCTGCAGGCCATCTGGGACTCTGACTAACTAATAGACTTCCTACATTCATCGAACAGCGCCACTTGTACATCTCAATCAGGGAGCTGTTGAGCACAAACAGGCCCATAATGACATTAGCCAGTTCTGGCTGTGTGAGAACAGCGTGTGGGTTGCCTGACGCCAGGAGGTCAGCCCGTTTCCTGGGGGCCTGCAAGGACCCAGAGGAGCCCACACGACTGTAACGGGTGTCTGCAGAAAATGTGGTCCAATATACTGTCACTGCTGGAAATGCCTTTCTCTGGAAGAGCTCACGGCAAACTTTATTTCATTTTGCTGCTGACTGACAGGTGTTGCCTCCACTACTGCTGCAAGTTGCAGAGCCAAAAGTAGGTTCTGTTACTGATGAAGTAACAGAACTTTAAGAAATAGGAGGCTTTACATTTCTTATACCTTTTTAGTCAACGGTGACAGAGCTGAATCGTCTAACATTGTTTTCTTTGCCGTATGGATTGATTCTGGAAAAGTTTGTAATTTAATATAGAAAATATTGCAAGTTATTGGTAAGCATTTAAGCATCTATGGTTTCTTATCCATCTGATCATCCATTCGTTTCTTCATTCATCTCCCTGCTATCATCCATCCATCCATCCTATTATTTGTTTATCCTTCTATCAATCCATACATCCATCTGTCCCTTTTTCCATTCGTCCTTCCATCCATCTCTTCATCCTTCCATGTACATGGACTAAATTGCATTTCTTATCCCACAATATATGTTGAAACAGCTTATGTCAGCCAAAGCAGTTCAATATTTTAATATTACGTTTTTCTTTTTTCTGTGGTTATGCTCCACATTTTCTTTTTATTACTGTTCAAATACAACATTTTGTAAGAACGCAGCCAATCAATTATTCATCATGCATAATGATAAATGGTTTGTCTAAAAATAGCTCAGTTCTGTTTCACCTTTTTTTTTCAATATTTGATTAAACTTTGAAAAACCTTTGCACATGTGTAAATTTGGGATAAAATAATGCTCAGACCTGCTGTGCACAAGGCCAGTGAAACTGGCCACATCTAGCCTCACAAAACCTTCTTCTTTTCTTCTCCCTCTTTACATCACAAGTATGCAAATCTTGAAAGCCTCCACATCTGAAAAAAGGACAGTGGAGAGATTTAAAAGCTGATCCCCTCTGTGTAAGTCAGACGGTCACCCCACCTTCCCCTGTTCTTCCCTTCTGTTGAAAGATTTAGATGCATTTTGGATGTTTGTGTTTTCAGCTTTTTTTACTGTGCGATAAAAGGGAGAGGAGCTGAACTTTGTTTTAGATGAAGCTTAAATCCAGGACAAATAATAGCCCTGCGTCTGTGTGCCATTTATTACGACTGTTTGCTCTCTGAGGGCCTCAGACGCTGAATGAGTCACTGGCACCAAAGCTGTGGGACAGAGTGGTTTTCACTGCTTGGGGTGCTTCAGGCACCTGTCCACATTTCAATATTTACCAGCTTTTATTTCCCTTGTGTCCCTCGCAGTTGTCTCTGAAGTTTTATCACCTTGAAGATAATTTTCTGTATCTTTGTTTTACTCAGAGGAGGCAAGTTTCCATTGAGAAAGGCATTTTTTGATTGTAATAACTTATATCAACACAAGGGGGCAGTGGTGGTAGTGTGCATTATTTAAAATTTTGTGCACAGACAAGACTCATGATTTTTCTAGTGGTGTCAACTTCTTGAGGACTGATTGCAATAAGTGATTTAGTGATTTAGCTTTGCATATTAGTTAGCATGACTTTCATCTGGTAAGAAATGGTTTAATTGCTTGTTTTATTTTTACATTAATTGCTTTAAAAAGAGCTTCAATCTATTCTTTTCAGTTTTTCTATATTTATTTATTTATTTATTGCTTTGAATTCCTTTTAGCATTTACTTAAGCAAAAAACTTTCATTTAGGAATTTCTATTTATTTTCTGTAGCTCTGTCTCTCTTTAATGCTCTTTAAATATGTACCCAAATAGTTACTTTTTTCCTATTAATTTTTATAATATTTTGGATTCTTTTAATCAATTGAAATAAAATCTTTAATTCTTTTGATTATTGTAATTTTGCTTTTAACTTGTGTGCTGTTTGTGCTGTTTTTATTTAATTACAGTAGTTTTATTTTAAGTCAGTTCCTTCGTTGTGGTGGCGGGCTAAGTCCATTTCCTTGTTATGGGGGACCCGGGACAATTCCCGGTTGGGTCAGTAAGAGCATCTGGCGTAAAAACTCTGTCAAGTTTTTGCTGTGTCAATAAGGGAGCAGCCGAAAGACTCCTTCTCCAGTTTTATTTTAAGTCCCTTTTTTTTCACAATCATATTTTTCTATTGAGTTTACATTTTTTATTTAAATTGTAATGAATAAAAAAAACAAACCAATTGTGCTATTAAAATATAGAAAAACTAATTGGATTATGAGTAAAAGTTATAATGTGTATTAGTATTTTATAAATGTATTCATACAGTTATTCATTGTTTTATTATTTTTCAATCTTTTCAATTCTTACAAATTAAATAAGCGAGATTAAGAAGGAAAAGCTCAGAATGTTTCAATTTTACAATTTTATTCATTATAAAATATGTTTATTTATGCCACAGGTCCATGATCATCTGGTTCCTCACCCACCATCTGTGTGTCCACGGTTTTTGTCCCACATGAAAGCTCATCCTGAGGACTTCCACTCTTCTTGTTACCTTAACAATAAGTACCAACAGCAGCTTCCATCTCAGGGGAAGATGCAGAGTTTTAACCTTCCTCCAGCCACAGAGACCCAATTTCTTGAGGGTAAGTTAATAAAACCATCTGGTGCTTTGACACCACCAGAGCTTCAGCAAATCCAAAGATCCTCTCATTTTACCCTAATTTCTTCGCCCTTTGTTCTCGTCTGAGCAGTCAACACAGAGGCCACCTAGCTTGTCATTGGATCTTAATCCCTAGTTTGGTGAAGTTTAAATCTTGCTCATGCGTTCCAGGGAGGAAGCGCTCACAGCGCCGCCCTCCTGGTGGTCTACTGATGGAGCTCTCTATTGAAATCTTTGTGCAGGGAGACCTGCCGCTCCTTTCAAATGCCTCCGTCAGATGTGAAGGCATTTTTATGCGTTTACACCTCAGCTCCACAGTAGGACACTGCTTTCACTCAGCTGTCCTGTGTGAAAATGTGTGTGTGTGTGTGTGTGTGAGTGTGTGTATGTGGAGCAGATGAGGGGAGCATTTCTCAGCTCTGAGGTCCAATACTAATTATTCTGCCATATGGTGGCTGGCTCCCTCACAATCATCCTTGACCCTCCTCCTTAAAGAAACGTGCTGCGCCCAATGCCATGGCTTTGCACTCTGACACATGTCATTCATATGCGCATTAGTACACACATCAGTTCACATTCAGTTGTGTGTGTGAGTATAACAGATGGGAATGGCAGGGTATTGTAAAAAGGAGTACAGAAATGTGGCATTCACCACATTGACTCCTCCGAGTGACAGACCGCCAGGACACAAGAGAAGATTGTTTGATACCTTTAACCCTTCAGCACACGCCCAGAGTTGTCAACAAAAAGTTAGGAAACTTGAGAGAAAATGGGTGGAGCTGCTTGGATGGAAAGTGTGTGTATAGATCAAGAGTATGATGACAGGAGTGGGTAGGACTGTGCTTATGGCAAATGAGGAATAGGTCATCATTTATGTTTGTTGAAAACATAAATAAAAACATAAATTCAAATTGTCAGATGTTATCTGACAGCATTTTCAATGTCGCAAGTAGGTAAATTACTTTTATTATTTTCCATGATAGGCAAGAACATCCACCCATCCATCCATCCATCCATCCATCCATCCATCCATCCATCCATCCATCCATCCATCCATTCATCCATCCATCCATCCAGTGGTTTTTTAATGTTTCATTGAAAATCGAATAAAAGATCTCAAAAGAATAGAAAAGAATATAATTTTGACATAAATATGTAGGAACTCTGAAGCAAATATTGACAACTCTGTAACCTTTTCAGTTAAACTCTGTGTGTATTACATAGAGATCATTTTATTTCTGGTTGTATTTGGTCTGTATAGGCAATTGTATCTCTTTTTGTTTTGTTTTTTTACCAAAAAAGCCTATTGGATTTAATGCACTTTAGCTAATACTTACACTATGATTTTACTCATAATTTGTCTAAATATAAATTAGAAGTATGAAAATTCTAGCCTTGGGAAGATTGGAAGTTTGGAAATGTAATGTTTCCCAAATCTGTGTTGCCACACATGTTTTTTCTGGTAGGTAAAGTTTTAATATCAGCACGCTCTGGTGCCCTTCAAGTCTGATTACTCTTGAGAATATGGAGTTGAGAAAATGGCAGCTGGTTCAGTGGGGCAATTTTTCACTGCTTTTGTTAGGAGGCCGACCCACTCAGCAGGAAAACAATGTGTGTTTTGCACGACTGGGGAAAAGTGTGAATGAATATGTTCACAGTGCACTGCTGTATATCACAACCAGTCGCTCTGCATGCCTTCTTTGAGCAGTTTTCATATATACCTATATATATTTATTGATTGTGATTAAATTACATATTTCTCCTTAAAAAATTTTGTCTTTAAGGGCATCCCGACACTGGCGGAGGACTGAGTGGTGCTCAAAGTGTTGATTTAATCAAGAAAAGACACTATGCTGCTGTTCTCCCCCGTCTCCAGATCCCTGCTACACCACCTCTATCTCCATCCAGCTTTGATCCAAATCCTCTCCAACACAACAGACCTCATCTTGACCCCAAAGGACAAGAAAGCAATTTACGCATTATTCCAGCTACTGAAATACATCCTCCTCCTGGTCCTCCTGTTTCTCCTCATGTTTCCCCACAACCTGAAGAAAAGGTGGTTTCTGAAAGGGAAACTGTGTTTCAACCTGTTTCAAAGGAGCCAGACTGGGATCTTAACCTCAGGTCTTCTGGATCATCACATTCAGCATCACCTACATCCCTCTCTATGGGGTCTCATTTACGTTTAAGTCGTCCATCTTCCAGTTTGTTCAGTCGGAGCACTGACCTCTCCAGTGGCAGAAGCAGCATCCTGAGTGATCTAACTGCTGGTAAACCTTGACAGTCGATCAGTGTGCTAATGCTAATGCTCATTTTGGGCTCTGGGGCTCTAATCCATAATTGGCTGTTTTGAATGACAGTGTCTTCATGTTTTATGTAGTTTTTGTAAAACAGATCAGCTGCAGTTATTTTCTGTAAAGTGTAAATAGTAGGAAACGTCAGATCAGTAATAGATGCCATCACTGGATCAATTTTCTTCTTTATAGCACATCTTCTACATCCTGCTCAAATGGCAGAATGTTAACATGGCTGCCACAGTTATGGTGCTTTTTAACTGTACATAGTAGGTTTGTCAAAATATTTAATATTTCGATATAATTGATACAAAAAAATTAATTATTCAAAGGTACTGTGTCAAAATTGATACAAACGGACCCATTCTTATGTTCCCATATTGTTGCACGTGTTCCGGCAGCAGCACTGCAATATCCAATAGGTATCTCTTGTCTTGAAACACAATTTATTTTAGTAAAGGATAATCCTTCATTTGTCTCTCAGTAGTAAAATACATTTGTATCAACAACAAATTGGAAAATGGAAGCAAACAGTGGCACACTGAAAATAAGCAATTACAATAAAGCAATTATACGACTGAATTTAAAGGTACTTCCTTATCGAATATTAATAGTTATACTAAATGTTATCTAACCTTAAAATTATATTTTTTCTTCAATGAGGACTGACTTGTCCCCTGCTTATTGATTTTGCCGTAATTAAGGAATATTATTGAGTAAGTTGAAACCTAATATGGCTGCTGTTTGTGGAAAATGTATCAAAAGATGAAGGCATTTATTTGCATTTCTGATGGTTTGTGTCTAATTAGATAAGTGACGCACAGTACTAAGCAAAATCTGATAACATATTCCTTAGGTTTTTGAATGTGTAAGCAGGTAGAAACACAGTGGTATTGGTATGTCTTGCTAACTGTTAGCCTGGTCACTCAGCTAATCATTCTTGTCTTGACTTCTTGCTGAAAAATGTCTAAGTGGAGTGTGTCATCATTCCCATATTTTTGAAAATCAGGCCGAAATTAGGTCCCTATATTTCAATATCTGGAAAATTCGGGAAGCAATAGCCATTTTGCTTTGAAATTGCTCTTATTTAGTATTGTAATTTGGTGTTCTCATTAGCCACTGAATAATTGAGATGAGTTAACCGTGTACCAAACCAGGGAGAATATCTGATGCATAAGTGAAGCAGAATGAAAATAAATAAAACTAGAGTTGACTTTTGTCTCCAATTTTGTTGGTTCTTTAACTGGAGACCTATTTTATTCTGCCTCTAAACAGACGTAGCCTTAACCCCCTGCTATGAAAGAGTGGTTAGAACTGTTTTAAATAAATTCATGAAGACCTACATTGTGTATCTTTTTCTTTTTGTTCTGCCTCATATTTTTGAAGTTCCTTATGATTCTCTTAAATGTTCTTCTTTATTTGCAGCAGATACTCTGGACTCCTATCCTCAGAGGAGCGTTGGTGCATCCCCATCAGAGCTTTCTCCAGTGATGCAGTCACCAGTCACCTCTTTCACTCCAACAGAAATAACCCTGCAACAACCTTTGAAGAACAGCCCCTGTAAATCTGCATCTTCACTCCCTGAGCAACTCTCTGATGAATTTCGCCAAGCATGCTCACCTTTTTCTCCACCAGGTGCTAAATCTACATCAGATAAACCTCAAAGAAGGAAACGAATGACAAAAACTACAGGAAGCATCAACTTAGACACGTCTACAGAGTGTGTCACCAATTTAAGCCTTTCTGCTGATGAAGAGATGAATAAACATGTGTTTCCATGTAGAAGTCCACTCGGGACCATTCCAGGTCTACAATCGGGAGCAAAGCTGACCCCATCTCCTCCACCATCTCGGCTGGATTCGCATCGCTGGCCTGTGCTGCCTCCCATCTCCCCCAACAGAGGTGAGAAATGAGCTTGACTATCCTGAACGTCAGTTTGGGACAAAGCTTGAATCCATAAAGAGGCGTTTAGGAACTCCTGTCCCCCATCAACACACTTTCCTCCCACCTTTGTAAAAATAGCACTGCTTTTCTTTTTCCTCCATGTCAGGGATAGAAAAGATGAAAAGCTGCTACCATTTGATTTTTTGTTTAAAGGCATGAGCCCCCAACGGTTGAAGTCAGGGGTGTCTCCCTCTCATCTTCGGTTCCCCAATGCTCCATTCTCTAATCCCTGAGAGGGAGACGTGTTGCCGATGGTCATAAATCCACACTGACCGCTGCACATCACTGAGGCAAACCGCCACAATAGAATACCTCAGTGGCTTTCCTGCGGCTGCTAATTTACCGCTCCCAATGGGGATAAAGGACAAGGCCAGTGACATCTGACTTCTCTGGGAACTTTATGAAAGAAAGCAAACAATGTGGAAATTGTGTGGGGATTTTCTCCTTTCTGTCAGAGACGTCTACTGTTCTCTGTGTGGTGCTGTACTGCAGGGGGGCCCACGCTGTATCGCAGCATGCTGTTCTCTTCACAGCAGACACAGGGTGAGTGTCACCAGTTCATTTATTTCACTGCAGATGGAGGCAAATGAAGTTCAGCGAGCTCTCGTCGTCTAAAGCTTAAAAGATCATTTCAGTTTATGTAGAGTTTGGTTGCTATAAACATTAGTTTCAACAGCTATTAAGCATAAAGACTTCACCACTTTGTCCATTTCTGGGCTGTTCTTAGAGCTGCACAATCCATCAAATCACAATCATTATTGCAGTGTCAATGTTTGCAATATCATAATTGCAACAAACTGCTTGGATGCAATATTTGGGAGCACATTTTATTTTAGAAATACCATTCCTTCACACTCTGCAGTCCAATAATCTGTCTGTCTGTCCATCCATCCATCCAATCAGTTGAATGGCTTCTACTGCCGGTATGAAAAGCAGCAGATCAAACCTCAACCCAACTCCTCCACATCCCATTCAGACAAAAATTCTTGCCATACACGAACCATCCCCCTGCCTGCACTTAGGATCTCAGAGGAAGATGGAAAAAAGGATCTTTCAGCACCTGAAAACAAAGAAGGCCTCAGGACCTGATAATGTCTCCCTATCATCCCTGAAAAGCCTGCACTGACCAACTGGCGCCCATCTTCACTGAGCTCTTCAACAAGTCACTGGAGCTGTGTGAGGTTCCCTTCTGCTTCAAATGCTCCACCATCATCCCAGTACCCAAGAAACCCACCATCACAGAATTAAATGACTACAGGCCTGTTGCCCTGACGTCTGTGGTCATGAAATCCTTTGCGCTATTGGTGTTGAAGCACCTGAAGGACATCACAGGCCCCCTGCTGGACCCTCTGCAGTGTGCCTACCGGGCAAACAGGTTGGCAGATGATGCAGTCAACATGGAACTACACTTCATCCTGCAACACCTCGACCAACCAGGGATGTACGCCAGGATCCTGTCTGTAGACTTCAACTCAGCCTTCAGCACTATCAACCCAGACATCCTCCACCAGAAGCTCATCCAGCTCAACATCCCAGCCTCCACCTGTAAGTGGATCACCAGCTTCCTGAAAGACCAGCAGCAGGTGAGGCTGGAGGGCATCTTCTCCCGCACAAGAACCATCAGCGTCCCTCAGGGGTATCTTCTCTCCCCACTCCTCTTCACCCTCTACACAAATTACTGCACTTCAGCAGACCAGTCTGTGAAACTCCTGAAGTTTGCAGATGACACCACTGTTATTGGACTGATCCAGGACAGTGATCAGTCTGCAATCAGAAAGGAGGTGGATCGGCTGGTACGCTGGTGTGGTCAGAACCTCCTGGAACTTAACCCACTCAAGACTGTGGAGATGATGGTGGA
>JAHUTJ010027578.1:0-10535 GCA_036250325.1 Characodon lateralis
TCTTGAAGCTCATCAACAGAATGCCAAGAGTGTGTAGCAATGTGTTAATTCATAGTGTTGATGCCTTCAGTGTGAAGCTACAATATTCATAGTCATGAAAATAAAGACAACTCTTTGAATGAGAAGGTGTGTCCAAACTTTTGGTCTGTAGTGTACATATTTGGCAGGAATCTCTCTCTGGCTTCATGTAGGACAGACATCTTTAACTGGAAGCTCCCTGGACTTTAACAGACTCCTGGTTTGTTTTCTGGCGTCTGCTTTGGGGGAAACTCTTATCTGGGATAAAACTTTGAGGCATTGATGAGTTTGAAACGCTCGCTCCACCTCTGATTCTAACCAAACATTTCCTGAAAAGCTCTACAAGATGTTAAATTGACTTCTTTTGTGGTTTTATCAACATGTAACTAATTAAAGTTCCACATATTGTGTATTATGAGCGTTTAGTGACTCATGTCTCAGAAACGCTGAGGTTTCTTCAAGGTCCTGTCCACGTCAGATGAAAACATGTTTTTCAGCAGTATTTTGTTCCTTAGAGGGAAACTTATCAATTCGTTGGGTTGTATCAGGACACACAGAGTCCTCCCGTAAAGATTATCACAGGGTGAGACGGCAGGGCGGATCAAAGTCCGGCTTACATCTTAGTGACCCACAAACCCTCTGACAACAAGAACAATCAGACACATTATGGATGATTACTCAGGATCTGGATCAGAACAAACTAACTGTGTCACGTCATGTTATCTAGTGAATGTTTGGGTCCTTTTATTTTTGGAATATGTTGTTGTTTTATGTGAATGAAGCAGATAAATCTCCTCACCAGTCACCATGGCACCATTTAGGTCCTGTTAATATTTATTCATAAATCTGTCAGGAGCTCAGCTTTGTCTTGTTTCTCTTGCGCCCCCTGGTGTTTGGACCCTGAATTTGCTGATAGACAAAAACCTGCCATAGTACAGGTACATCTGAAAAAACAAGAATGTCTCTAAAAAGTTTAATAATTTTTGTCCATCATGTCAGAAATGGAAACTCATGTATTATATAGATCCATCACACATAGAGTGAAATATTTCAGCCTTTATTTCTTGTAGCTTTGATGATTCTGGCTCACCGAGAATAAAAAGTCAAAGTTCAGTCTCAGAACATCAGAACATTACATCTGAACAATAAAAAAATGATATTTTAAACAGAACTATCAGGCTTCTGAGCATTATGTTCATTTCTATGAACTCAACACTGGGTCTGGGCTCCTTTTGCATGAATTACTGCATCAGTACGGCGTAGCATGGAGGAGATCAGCCTGTGGTTCTGCTGAGGTGTTCAGGAAGCCCGGGATGCTTTGATAGCAGCCTTTAGGTCATCTGCATTGTTGGTTCTGGTGTCTCTCATCTTCCTCTTGACAGAACTCCATAGATTCTCTGTGGAGTTCTGGTCAGACCAGTTTGCTGGCCAATCAACCACAGTACCACTATATATCTTGGTACCTTTGGCACTGTGGCCTGGTACCAAATGCTGTTGGAAAATGAAATCAACAGCTCCATTAGGCTGGTCTGCAGAAGAAGCAACGAAGTGCTCTAAAATGTCCTGGTAGATGGCTAAGGTGGCTGAGGACTTCAGAAAACCCAGTGGACCAGAACCAGCAGATGACATGGCACCCCAGATCATCACTGACTGTGGAAACGTCACACTGAACTTCAATCAACGTGAAGACATGCAGCTCCCTCCACACTTCCAGCCCCACCTGGTAAATTCAAGGAAAACAGACTTAAAATGAATAAATCTTTTACTATTGAAGTAAAATCTCACACTAAACATTTCTGAACCAACCTTTACTCTGAAAACATTTATTTCATGGGGATAAAAATCATCACCAATAGATAACTGTTTTAGTAAAATCACTTTTACACATTTATTGGCACCAATAAAATAGGTTCTTTAGAGAACAACCAGCATCATTAAGACCAAGGAACCCAGCAGGAAGGTCAGGGAGAAGGTTGTGGAAACATCTAAAGCAGGGTTAGGTCCTTCAACAACATCCTAAGCTTTGAACATCTCACAGAGCTCTGTTCAATCCGTCATCGGAACATGGAGAGGATGGACCACCTCCAGACCTACCAAGACGCGGACCTCTACCTAAATTTAATTTAATTTAATTACCTTCATGCCACTGCAATGTCCTCTTCCTATTATGTCTCTTTTTCATGTACAACACTTTGAATTGTCTTGCTACTGAAATGTGCTATATGAATAACCTCGTGTGGTGGAAATTCTTGTATTAAGTGTTCCAAAGTGTATGACCTGTAGGTTACCTTTCACCTCAGAACATGTGTTAGAAGCTGTAAAAGCCAGTATCAGATGTTTAATGGTTAAAACCCATCCTTTAGGGTGATGTCTCAGGAAGAGCAGATGGTCTGCTCGTAGATAACTTTGTTACCTCTGACCCAAGGAGGGTCTGGGCCATAAAATACAGACTCTTTGAAGTTGAGATAACCCTGTCATGTTTGGTATAAATACTGTGTGTAAATGGTGTTCGGGGCTCTGCTTCACTGACTTGCTCGGTGACAGTCATTCAAACGCTGAAATGCCTTTGAATAAAACTTATAAAGACAAAGCCTGGATTTTCTCTTTTAATGAGTTATTTTCTCTCCCACTTTGATAAGAAGATTCCACTACACTTGCCTTGCCTAAACTGATAGGCTGGGCAAGGAGAGCATTCATCAGCGAAGCAGCCATTGGGCCATGGTAGCTCTGGAGGAGCTGCAGAGATCCACAGCTCAGGTGGCACAATTTCTCCATAGGAAAACTCCACAAATTGGACATTTATGGAAGAGAGTTGATGCGACAATAGCTGGAGCTAAATCCAGGACAATCCTGGAAGAAAGCCTGCTAGCAGCTACAGAAGACCTGAGGCTGGGAAGAATTTTATCCTTCTAGCAGGACAACCAGCCTACACATACAGCATACAATGGATGATAGATCAGAGCTAATTCATGTGTCAGGATGGCCTAGTCAAAGTCCAGAATTAATGAAACTGTAGCAAGACAAGAAAACCTATGTCCACAGACTATCCATCTGAACAATCTGCCTATTCCTGAGCAGTTTTACAAAGAAGGAAGGGTGAAACCTCCTGTCTGGAGATGTTCTAAGCTGGTAGAAACAAACCCCAGAAGACCTGCAGCCAAAGGTGGTTCTACAAAGTACTTCATAATGCTCTACTTTGTGCTGATCTGTCATGAAATTCTAGTAAAATATACTGAGGTTTGTGGTTGTTATGAGATAAACGTGCTGTATATGTGAAACACTGACCAAAACAGACATCTCCATAAACGGTCACCTTCTAATAGCAGGTAGATCATCTCCAGTAACAGAAAGGATCTATATCTTTATTGTTTATATTATGTATAAGGAGTTATAAGCTACTGAGTTCAGCTTATATTCAGTCACATGTTTATAATAATTGTGACAGACTGATTCAAACATGTAAATGTTCTGTTCTACTCTAAGAACCGCAATGTTCCGACCCAAAAAATAAACTTTAGATGAATCACAAAAAATCCTGAAACTCAAACATGTACGTTTAAAACAATAATGTTGACACGTCTGTGTCTCTCTGCTGATAATTAATCTACAGAGTGTCACACAGATAGGGACGAATGTCATCACTGTCCTATGAAACTATCAGAGAGTTTACTTTATATTATCAGCACTGTAAACATCTTGTTCATGAAGATGAAAATCCAGATGTCATCTCATTATTTTACGCTGCGACAGCCCTGAGCTCAGCATCTCCTCCATACAACTCTGCTGCCTATAAATACTGATGAGGACACCTTCAACATTCATCAGCTGGCTGACTGACTGAACAGGTAGGACTCCAGCTCCTCAGCATCACTTCTCTGTAACGAACCAGATCTGAAAGAGTTAACTCTGTGTTTCTTTCAATGAGATCCAGGATGATCATGAAGATCCTCGCCGTCTTCGTCCTCGTCTTTCTCACAGGTCAGAAAATCTTGATGCTTTGGTAAAAATCTCATAAGATAAACAAGGTTTAAAACGGTGTTGTCTCTGCAGGTTGTAATGGTGCACACCAGGAACACCTATCCCAATACCAGGTAGAAATGGTGCAGGATGCTTACTGGAAATATGTTCAGAAGTCCACGATGACCTCGGAGGACAGTGTGGAGGACATCAGATATTCGCCTCCAGGACAGTATCTGTGGTAAGAGGAAAGATCAACGCATTTCTACAGAGCCTTAAAGCTGGATGGGTACTTAAAAGTAACATTCATTTATGCTTAATGTGGCCCCTTCTGAAACTATAAAAAGCTAAACTTAGAAAGACATGGACATATTTCAGATAACATAAAGTCATTATTTATTAAACATCAAGAGGTTGAAATAGAAAAGCTAAGAGTGAAGAATCCGGTCCACCCCATGACCCAACAGCTTTTAGAACCATGTTTAACAGCAGTAACTCTCAGGACTCCTTATTGCAGCACCTTGATTCTTTGCTTTTGCAGCCATTCTGTTGCAGATGGCATGAGGTATTTATGCTGATCTGCTGTGTCTGGGTTTCTCCAAACATGGTTCTGTCCATTATGGTCAGACATCTCTACTTTGGTCTCATCTGTCCAGAGGACATTGTCTCAAATGTCTTGTCCTTCATCCAGATGCAGCTTTGCAACTAAGTCCTGCTACCATCTTGTTTTTAGAGAGAAGAGGCTTCCACCCATCATAACAGCCAGACTGGTTCAGTTTTTTTTCTAATTGTCCTGTCATGACCTTTAACCTTTAACCTGCTCACTGAGGCTTGTATGGTCTAAGATGGAGCTCTTCGGTTTTTGGTTATTTCTCTTACCTTCACGCTCTGACCTTGGGCTGAATCGATCCACTTTTGGTAAGATTGGCAGCTGTCTGAGATGTTTTACACAGTTGGGAATAATCGTCCTCTCTGCAGAATGATGGACTTCAGCTAGTTTGGAGATTACATTCTAACCAGGTTGATTTTCAGTAACAAGGGCTTCTCTAAAATTATTGCTGATGTATTTCTACCCTGGCATTGTGCTAACACACATGTTTGCACCAGAGCAGCAAACTAGAAAAACTCCTGCAATGCATTTGATCTGCAGCCCCTAGCTGCTACTTTCTCCCTGAAATACTTTGGAAGAAGATGGGTGCACTTAGTTTTTAGACTTGAAGGAGGAGTGTCTATTTAACACTAGCTATATTTTAACTATCCTTGACATGTTTCAAGGAGGACTGTTGTTTTGTACTGAGAAAAAGTTAAAGTCATCCAATAAAACCTTACAGAATGACTGTTTAATTTGAGCCCAAACTATTTACTGTCTGAAGAAACGAGGTGTTCCTCAGAGTTCTGTTTGTGTCTCTGCAGCTCCCTCATTTCACAGAGCATCAACGTCATCCACAAATTCTTCCGCCTTGTTTACGCTCATATAGTTTTGTGGACCACCGACTTTTTCCACAAGCTCTGCCACGAGGTAGACCACCTTCACCACGAGCTGGAGCATTTTTTGCACCACTTGGAAGATGACATACATTACCATGCTAAGGAGCTGGCGGCTCAAATCCGTTGCAAGTTGGAGGATCTCAAGAAGTGTGCAGCCCACTACATTGAAGGCTTGGATTCCAAAGGCCTGAAGAAGGCCCTGATCCAGAAATGCCAGGAGCTACATGAGGATTTGAATAAGTGCTTTGAACACCTGCACACTCACAATCATCATCAACATGATCACCTTCATCATCAACATGATCACCATCAACATGATCACCTTCATTATGGTCACCATCACCATCACCATGGTCACAAACCTCCTGGACACCATCACCATCATCCTGGTCATAAACATCCAAGCCACCATCATCATGGTCACAAACACCCTGGCCACCATCACCATCATCATCATGGCCATCACCATCATGGTCACCATCTTCCTGGTCAGAAACCTCCTGGTCACAAACATCCTGGCCACCATCATCCTCACCATGGGCATAAAGATGGAGCTGACATGAAGAAGAAAGTTGATGAAAGCATGGAGGGCTTTAAGGCCACCTTGTTCTCCATGGTCCATAGCTTTGAGATTAAACTTGCCCACACAACTAATGAGATCAATAAAAAAATTGTTCCACATAGAAGAAGACACGGGGCTAAGCTTGTTCAAAACTCAGATCACCTGAAGGACGACCTGGAGTCTATATGGAATGACTGGATGTCCTTCAGTCAGAAAAAGACCCACTGAACGGATTTGAAGACAGCTTTGTCTAATGGTCGTTAGTAAAATAAACACTTAAATCTGTTCAATACTGATGGAGGCAGCATCTAGTTTTTCAGTTTTATACTAAAACATGTTGATGGAGACCTATTTTTCCGACACGAGATGATTTGCTGAATTGTCAATTAAATGTCTCTAATATTTTATTGATCAAAGTAAAATTTGAAATACAGAAAGTCTCTTGTTGTCTTTCTTCAAATATTTCTTTGCAACTTATTTAAGGAGACATAACCAACCCAATTTTGGTCCTTCCTTTTGTTCTGGAAGATTTGTGTGCTTGGAAATAGTCGTATTCTCTCTAATAGAACTAAAATAGGGCGTCTCAGACTATCAGCCCATAATCAGCTATCAGCTGTGGCTGTGTTAGCTATTAGCTGCGTTAGCTGCTAGGTGTGGCTGTGTTAGATATTAGCTGCGTTAGCTATTAGCTTTGTTAGCTACTAGATGTGGTTATGTTAGCTATTAGCTTTGTTAGCTATTAGCTATGTTAGCTGTAGCTGTTTTAGTTATTATAAGATTGTACAAACTATTTGACTTCTTCAGCTTTGCTAATAAATAATTATTTCCATTGTAATATTACTAAATCATCTTTTAATAAGCTGTTAACAAATATTTGGTTTAAGATTCTCTGTCGGGTTTCATCAGTCAGTAAAGAAATGTTTGTCAGCCAAGGAAACTGGTTTAAATCAATAACTGGTCAATGCAATGTATTAAAGACAAACTTCTTTAAACCTTAAAAGGGCTATTAAAAGGTATCTGCTAGCTGTTAAATTATCAGATTAATCCTTGCTATAAAAAGATCCTACTATTAACCATCACCATTAAAAAGAACTTGGTAACATTAGCAATATTTCTTGGCTCTAGGAAGATTGTATGAATACAAAGAGTAGTTACATGAAATAGCATAAAACTTACAAAGTACTGACAAACAAACTAACCAGTATATGTCTAGTATCAGTTCAAACACAGTTAATAACCAGTAAATGACTAACATACAGTGGGGAGAACAGGTATTTGATATACTGCTGATTTTGCAGGTTTTTCCACTTGCAAAGCATGTAGAAGTCTTTAATTTTTATTATAGGTACTCTTTAACTATGAGTGATGGAATCTAAAACAAAAATCCAGAGAATCACATTGTTTGATATTTAGGTAATTAATTTGCATTTTAATGCATGACATCAGTATTTGATCAGTCAGAAAAGCAAAACTTAAAATTTGGTATTGCAGATAATGCCCAGCACTGTACAACTTTATATGTGATTAAAATAAATTAGGATTTGGCTTTCGAGAACTTTAGACTGACTCCAGGTCCTTGCCTTGGGCTGGCAGCAAAAGAACTGGGTAATAGAAAAAGTTAACACTATAAAAGACTAAAACTAAGGTTAGCCATTAAAATGTACCTAAGGTTAGCGAAATGCAAAGTGTTAGATCAGGATTAATCCTGAAAAATCATTGTCATCTGTATGCAGCTGCTGGACATTCTTCACTTTCTGTTTGCAAACAGACAGACAAGCTTCTTTTAATGTATAATGGGACTACTTCCCCCTTACCTGACTGCTTTTATGGCTAGGCCCAGCACCCGGTATGGACTACGCTCCAAGGCTTTTCATCATATGTTTGTTCCTTGAGTTAAAACTGAACTGGTTAAGAGAGCCATTAAAAATGCTGCCCTCTCAACCTGGAATGATTTTGAGAAAAGAACTTGGCTGAGGTTAGCCACTGAAAAACTGGTCAAATTTCTGAGACGAGCTTTGATAACCTGACCAGATTACCCAGAAAAGGTTAATATTTACCAACTATCAATGAATTAGAAGAAGGGGAAATGTAGGTATTTGTCAACAAAAATATATTTTGGGAGAAATGATGATATGTTTTACTGGTGGGAACTGTAAAGCTAAATACTGAAGTCTTTCACAATACCTTCAAATCAGAAGCAAACATTGAAGCTGAGCGTTTTATTAAACTCCAATGAGTCTGCAGCAAAGGAAACAAAGTGCCAGGCAATGAAAGTATTTGCACTGAAATCATGTATTTTAATGAAAGAATATCATAGACATCATTATTCTGCAAGAAACCATCGGCCTGAGAAAAAAGGGACACAAAATGTCATCTTTGATATGTTTAGCATTTAAAATCAAAAATAGATGTTTCCTCTTTCTCAGATGTTAACAGAAACTCATTAGCGATGAATCGATTCAGTTGTCCTTTTCTGACTCTGTGCCCAGTCCTCCCACAGATACTCCAGGACATTCTTCAGGCTGTCTGAAGCTTTATTCAGTTTGCCCCAATGTCTTCTTCTATGTGGAAGAATTTTCTTTTTGAGGCTGTAGGTTGTGTGGGTAAGTTTGACCTCAAAGCGGTAGACCAGGGAGAATATGGTCACCTTAAACTCCTCCCGGCTTTCATGCACCTTCTTTTTCAGAGCATTTTTGTGGTCATGGCCATGGTGATGTTGATGAGGGTCTTTGTGGTCATGGCCATGGAGATGTTGATGGTGGTGTTTGTGGTCATGATGGTATTTACAGTTATGGTGGCCTTTATGGTCATGGTGGTCTTTGTGATCCTTGTGGTCATCGTCATGATGGTCATGGTGTTCTTTGGTGGTCATGGTGGTCCTTATAGTCATGGTCATGGTGTTCTGTGTGATCATGGTGGTCTTTGTGGTCATGATGGTGTTTGTGGTCATGGCCATGGAGATGTTGATGGTGGCCTTTATGGTCATGGTAGTCTTTGTGATCCTTGTGGTCATCGTCATGCTGTGGTGACCATGATCATGATGGTGACCATGATGATGATGATGGGGGATATGCAGGTGTTTAAAGCATTTATCCACATGCTCATGCAGCTCCTGGGTCTTCTCCAGCAGGGCGATCTTCAGGCCTTTGGGGTCCAGGGCTTCAGTATAGTGGGCGGCGCACTCCTTTAGCTCCTCCAGCTTGGAACGGGTTTGAGCTGCCAGCTCCTTGGCGTGGTAGTGTAAGTCAGCTTCCAGGTAGAGCATAAAATGCTCCAGGTGATCTACCTTGTGGCAGAACTTACGGTAGAAGTTGTTAGTCCACCAAACTATATCAGTGTACACATTACAGAAGAAGTCATAGATGATTTCGATGCTCTCTGCGATGAGGGAGCTGCAGAGACACAGACAGAACCCTGATGATCACCTTGTTTTAGGTTCTGGTTAAACATTGATTCAGTTAACTTTCATTAGATATCTTGTTTATGTTAAGTCCTCCTTCTCAATCTCTGTTAAAGCTAAACCCAGACATGTTTGGTGAACTCCTGGCTACAATTAAGCACCTAAAACAAAGAAATCTGTTTTATTAAGAAGGATAAAATGTGTCTGTCTAGAGAGAGAGAACTTGCAGCTTGAAGGAACCAGAACATCCATCCTACAACCATGTCAAGGTTAGTTACAGATATGCCTGTGCTTCTGACCTGAAAGTTAAAGAGATGTGTCCATGGTTTCAGAAGAGGCTTTTATAACAGTAAAAAAATAAAGTCAGTCTCTGCCTAAATATCAGCAAATATCCATCCAGCTTTAATGCTTTGAAGAAATGTGTTGACCTTTCCTCTTACCACAGATACTGTCCTGGAGGGGAATCCCTGATGTCCTCTACATACTCCCAGGGAGTACTGGCGGATTTCTGAACATATCTCCAGTAAGCATCCTGCACCATTTCTGCCTGGAATTTGGATGGGTGTTTATGGTGCCCACCTTTACAACCTGCAGAGACAATATAGTTTAAAGCCTTTTTACTTTCAGAGTTTTTACCAAAGCATCAAGACTTTCTGACCTGTGAGAAAGACGAGGATGAAGACGACGATCTTCATGACTGCACTTTAAGGTTTAAAGAAGTTTGTCTTTAATACATTGCATTGACCAGTTATTGATTTAAACCAGTTTCCTTGGCTGACAAACATTTCTTTACTGACTGATGAAACCCGACAGAGAATCTTAAACCAAATATTTGTTAACAGCTTATTAAAAGATGATTTAGTAATATTACAATGGAAATAATTATTTATTAGCAAAGCTGAAGAAGTCAAATAGTTTGTACAATCTTATAATAACTAAAACAGCTACAGCTAATAGCTAACATAGCTAATAGCTAACATAGCTCATTCCATATAGACTCCAGGTCGTCCTTCAGGTGATCTGAGTTTTGAACAAGCTTAGCCCCGTGTCTTCTTCTATGTGGAACAATTTTTTTATTGATCTCATTAGTTGTGTGGGCAAGTTTAATCT
>JAHUTJ010027579.1:0-10533 GCA_036250325.1 Characodon lateralis
TGCTGAGGTTTTTTGCAATCTCAAACTGTATCCTGCTAAGGATGAAGTGTGAAATATGATTTTTTTTCCTCTACTTACCTAATGTGGCCTCTTTTCTCATCTAGCAAGGGCAGCGCCTGTTAGTGGGCAGCAAAGCCTTGGTGACCCGTAGCCCCCCCTTGTCTTGTGTCATGATGTATGTTTGGATGGGTTGTACTGGAATTCTAATTTCCCCTCGGGGATCAATAAAGTATCTTTGAATTGAATTTGTGTCTGTTTGTTAACGGTTTCTGCCATGCTCACCTTCTCTACTGCATTCAGCCTCATTTCACTCTCCTGTGAGCAGCTCTATTTAAGCACTCTTCAGCTTTCAGTTCTTTGCCAGACTATCAAAAGCTCTTTCGTTTCTTCCATGTCCTTGCCAGATCTCTTTGTTATGACCTTGTTTCTGTGCCCTGGTCTACTCTGCCTTATCTTGTCCTTGTCTGACTTCTGCTGAGCTTCTGATCTCTGAACAATGAACTTGCTTCCGTGCCGTGACCTCCAAGTGTTGCCCAGACCTTGGTCTCTGTTTTGCCTTTTGGATTTTGAATTGAGTTCTGACAGATTGCCAGCCAGCAGTGAAACAATTAAAACTACTGCCAAAGCTCTGCTTCAAACTCACCTGTTGTGACATCATCTTCCTCACCTGCCACTCTCAGCTCGCTCTCAGGAGAATCAAGAAGAGTTTCGCTGTGTGCACATCTATGAGTTTTTAGAATTACTAAGTTAGGGAATAACACTAAGAAAGCAATGACCATGGTTCATAGTCTGCATGATTTCTGTAAGTCTAAGGTTCCACCTCAAGCCTCAGCTCCTGCTTCCCCTCCCCAGTACCATCTTAGGGTTAACCCTAACCCTCTGACTCCTCCAGAGGTTTTTAAGGGAGATCCTAACTAATGCAGGCCTTTTTTGACTGACTGTGACATCCATTTTCAGCTACAGCCCTCCTCTTTACCACAGAGCTTTAAAGGGCGGCCTATGTTATTTCATTATTGTCTGGCAAAGCCTAACAGTGGGGATCTGTTGAATGGTAAAGAACGCTCATATTTGCTATTCTTTCAAATAATTCTCTACGGAATTAACCCATGTTTTCGATCCGGTTATGCCAGAGAAAGAGACTGCCAGAAGTCTGTTGTTGTGTTGGATAGAACACAACAACTCCATGTTGTGTTCTATCCAACATGGAGCTCCATGTTGTTGTGTTGGATAGAAGGTCTGGTTCTCCACCAGGGACCTCCTTCTCAGTGTGGAGAATTGGAAACTGGCTCCATACTTCATTGGTACATTTAGTTTCTAAGGTTGTGAAGTCAGTGGCAGTGCGTCTCCAACTCCCTCGATGTTTGAGGATTCACTCTATTTTTCATGTATCCTGGGTAAGTCCAGTCTCATTTCAACTTTGTTTCTGGCCTTGGTTGTGACATCATCCTGATCTGCCACTCTTAGATCTTTCAAGAGAATTATAAGGAGTTTCACTATGTGCACATCTAAGAGTGACTGTTTGGAGTTGGAGACCAGTCTGAAGGACCCTATCATCTGAACCAACGTTTCCATTCTGATCCCGAGAAGGTTAGTGGCTTTCTTTCTGAGTTTCATCAGATTTTTGACTCTTTAACAGCCACTAACTTGTTCTCTCCTTTTGCGGAGTCTCTGTGTTTTGGTAGAGGTTTCCTGATTACCACCATCTACTTCTAAAATAAATCTTTGAAAACATACTCTATGTCTAGCTGAACGTTTGTGTCCTTTGTCTGGTACATCACATCCTTACCTTAATTCTGAGATTTTTAAAAACCTAAAAGGAATCAGTTTCCTTCCTAGAAGCCCATGCTTTTAGATTCACTACAGTGGTTTCGAAGTTGCAAAGGCCTGCGAAGGCTTCAGTGGGACTTTTTGCCTTGTGATTAATAATACATCTCTTTAATTTATTGTGACAAGTTTTGTTAAGCATGCACTGACAGCAAGTGGTAAGGCTATTTGCAAGATAGAGTCTTGGTCCCTAGAAGGAGCAGTCATAGTGGAAAACTGTCATTTGTCCTACAGATATCCTTGATTAATGGTGTAGTTAATCCTATATCGTACATGAATATACAACCTTGGTATAACATAGAATGGCTAACAAATACACTGTTTTTACTCTATTTTATTTTACTTTACAACAATCTCATTTAGGAAATAGGACATTGGTTCTTGGAAACCATTAATTTGAACAATACAGCTGTAAGGCTGATGGTTTATTCCAGTGCCTCTAGTGGCAGAGCAAAGTATGATAAGAACAAACACTTAGAAAAATAATTCTCTCAAACTTCTTTTTTTTTCACTTGCCTTTCAGGCTTCCATCTTAAGCTACCTCCTGCTGAAATATTTTATTTATTGGAGTTATGTAGCCCCATGACAACCAGTTACACCATTGTGGGATGTCAAAGCTGATATGACCCCTGGAGGTCTGACAGTTCAAATGCAACAGTTCTGGTTGCATTTGGTTTCTTAGAAGATCTGGTACAAAATTATCAAATTTGCAAAGGTATGAAACGGTTAAGGGGCAACCTCTTTTTTTTTTCATAGCAATTTTTCAGGTGCAAAAGTTTATGTTTAGCTTGAAACCAAAAACCAAACTGCAAACTGACCTGCACCCCTATGAATTTAGGTAGTGTCAGGCTTTGTCAGGCCCATTGCCATTTTTTCTGGTAGATTTGGCCTTTGGAAGAAGCTGGTTAGCCCTTTCCTAAATTCCACCTGCAAAGTGCAATTATTTTCCCCAGTTATGAGTGTCTAGTGAAAGGCATATAGTTAGTAGGGCTAAAGTGTTCAATGCAGTCTGCTGGTCTTGTTGGTTTGTAAATTACCTACAAATGGATGTATGGAACAGCAGTCTTTGGGAGACACATATTGTTACTGATGTGTTGGTTGGATTCTTCAGCATGTATCCTCACAGTTTTAGTGACAGGAGTACTGTTTACCTTTGTTTAGATGATAGCAGAGATTCCAACCACAGTTTGGCAAACTCTGGTGGAAGATCAGCTACATTGAACTTTTATCGGAAAAGTAGATGTGAAACACATGAAGAACTAACCCAGTCATTTTTCAATAATCTCTGTGGCCGGACACCCCATGAATGCCTTCTTTCGCAGTCAGAGCATTTGCTTACCTTTAAAGTCACACATGAGTGTTTAAAGAGGGAAAGCCCTGCCACACAGTGAGGTTTAATGCGATGAGTTCTTCTTGTTGATCCAATTTCATTCCAAACATTATGTATACTCCTTGAATAGGTATAGGCTTCTGCTTTGGAAGGTCTGCTTAATGTGGATGCATTCTTTGTGGCATATTCTAGAAAAAAATCTACTGTACATGTTGCAAAGGGCCAACTGAATGCATGGCTTAGCCCACACACTTTTTCCAGTGGTTGTTGGCCTTCGCAAAGCTTTGCTCACTCTAGCTACATGCCAGTGTCCAAACTCAACTTAATATGAGAAGGTGATGTACACAATTTTTCATATATGTAATTCTTAAAAACTGAAATATAAACACAGCAAAAGCGAAAAACCCATAGCCTTTAAAACCACCAAAAATAAGAGTTCTGGCAATCTGGCTGCTTCAATTAGATTAGAAAATGAAATCTACCCTGGACCCTTTAAATATATAAAAAAATTTGTTTATGTCAACATTTCCAAATATTTGCAACAACAAGGCATGGAATTAGGGAGACATTCATGACCCAAAGCATTTTTTTACAATCAAGTGCTTTGCAAAAGTATTCATAAACTTTTTCTCATTTTGTTGCGTTACACTCCCAAACTTCAATGTGTTTTTAGAGATTTTAGCTGGTAGACCAACACAAAGTATGGCATACTTGATAATTAAATTTTGTTCTAAATAAAATTCTGTCTGGCATGCATTTTTAGTAGAGCAACCCTACTCCACAGGCACAGGTGCAAGTCTTTTAAGGTAAGTCTACACCAGCTTTACACATCTAGAGCAATGTTGCCCCTTCTTTGCATAACAACTCAAGCTCAGATAAAAAAGAGAGTGTCTGTGGATATCAGTTTATATAAATAAAAGTTTTCAGTCTTACCATAGATTCTCCAATGGATTTATGTCTAGGCATTGATTCTGACCAGCTTCCCTGTCCCTGCTGAATGAAAAGCATCATCACACAGCAAAATGCTGCCAGTAGCATGTTTAATGACATTGATGGTGTGTTATATAAACTAAAAAGCCCAATTTTGTTAATTGCAGTTGTCCTTTCAGCAGATTTTTGCACCTAAACTGTGGGTCTGCTTATCTCCTCCAGAGCTTCCATGGGCCTCCTGGCTGCCTTTCTGAATAATGCTCTTCTTGCCCAACCTTTCAGTTTATGTGGACGACCATGTCATTGTAATTTTGTGCCATTTCTCATTTTGCAGATGATGAATTTAACAGTGCCCGATCCAAATCTTGGGATTTTGTAACCTAATCCAATGTTCTGCTTGTAAAGACAGTTTGTTAAACTGTGGGACCTAGGGTAAAAGGGGCTGAATACCAATATTATTATTATTACATTAGTAAAAAAAAAAACTTAAAACAATGTATCATTTTATTTCCAGTTGATAATTTTGTGTTGGGGTAAATTAATTTGTCACAAAAACACAGTGCCAACTTTACAAAATAGAAATCTAGATTGCAATCTATATTTGCTTTTTTCTCTCTTAATGTGTTGCAACAATTCACAGTACATAGATGCTATAAGGAAAGGGTTATGGACTCTGGTCTAGACCCTATGCACAGACACACACACACACACACACACACACACACACACACACACACACACACCACACACACACACACACACACACACACACACACAGTGTGTCTAAATGGAACTGAAATAAACTGTTTTATTAAATGTTAGATCCTGAGCAATCTCGTCCCTTTGAATAAAACAAAAGTACAAAATTCAAAATAAATTAGCTACTTGTAAGATATTTTGTTTGCATTATATTGTGAAATGAAAACAAAATAAAAATAGAAACAACTAACTACCTAAAAATGGGTTTTTAACAAGAGGACCTCCAAAGGACTGCCAGAAACCAAAAACAAAATGCAAAGAGAGTTTGAATAGCCAAACATCCGGCTCATCCCAAGGAGCACAGAGATCTGTTGGGTGACTCAGAGGTCAACCTATAGAGGCAGTAAGGGCAATGATGGAGAAGCGGTGTATGCTGGTATTGAAGCCCCAGAAGGTGCGTGAGATAACAGCTGTGGATGCGAAGTGAAATACCATCAAAACAGATCTGCCAGGAGGCCACTGAAACCCAGGAAGGGCCTTAGGAGGTTAGCTGGAAGCCTGCCCATGAGACCCATGAGAGCACTCTGGATGTTGGCCTGGAGGGTCACAGACCTCTGAAGCAGAAATTTAAGACAAAGGCGGAGTTACCTAAAACTCCCTCATCATAGATTGCTGGAGCAGGAGCTTAAACAGAGGCGGACCTATCTGGACCTATTTGACTATAACTATTTTATGACTCTTTCTGGATAAATTTGATTTACACTGTAGAGTAGCCACTGGTTACTCAGACTTCTTAAGAGAACTTATTTAGTGTGACCTACCTGGTAAATGTAGCAGGGTAATCTGTTCTGTCACAAGATAAGGTTATATGGTGCATAGAATATTTTGTGATAAAGGTACAGAATGATATAGTCAAGACAAACATGTGCTCAGTTTGTAAAAGAAAAAAGATAAAGGGTAACATAAGATTCAAATTTGACTCAGAAAGTTCAGGTTAACGGCTGGCCATGAGTGAGTAATCTAACTTTTAATCAATCTATGATAATTTTGTTGCTTTATTAATCTCAAGAATTTTGTAAAATGCACTTAAAATGCATCCTTGTGTTAAAATTTTTCTCCCAGTTAGTATTTCACTAGATCCCACAGGACAGCTTGTTTTGAGGGTGCCTACTAATACATATTCATAATGTTCAAGCAGCGCCTGTAATAAATCTCACACTACAAAGGCAGCTGACCGCTCCATGTGCAGCACAAGTTGCCCTTTTTTCCACTTGAGCACCTGCCCCCAATACTGTCAATGTATGCCACTGCCTACTGTTGTTTGTGTTCCGATCATTATTTGGTTTTCATTATTTTCATTTATGTCTTGATGTACACAGAGCTTTTCTCTATGTTGTTATTGTAGTTTAGGTCTTTCCATATCGTGTTTTTTTTCCTTTGGTTTCTAACTTATTTCTTATGTTCTTTCCTCTATGCATTTATAGTTACTCTTTCTCCCATTTGGTGTGCAGTTCAGTTTGTGTTTTGTTTCAGCTCCTTTTGTGTTCTTAGTTTTTTCTTTTAGTTTCCTTCCATTTCCTCTGCTATGTACTGTTCCACAGCTGTTCAGCATTCCCCTGATTAGACTCACCATGTCACTAACTCCACTTCTTCTTACACGCTTAGGTTCCCTGAAGTTTTATTTTTTATTGCTGGATTGTTCTGTTATTCTGCCCTTGTTACATGTTCTGCTGTTAACATGTTCTACTTGCACTTACCATCTGGATTCTGAACCCGTCTACAATTTGGTCCTGCTTCAATCTTAAACTATATGATAACATCTAAACAAAATATATTCTGCAAGGGCATCCCAATCAGTTTTTTTTTTTTTTTTTTTTTTCATTATACAAATTCAAGTGGTTCCATGTGAGTTTTTTTTACCAATACCGAGCACCAATACTACATAGAAGTTATTAAATTTAATGGCTTGCTGAATACTTAGTAAATTCAAAGTGCAGTAAAATAACATCCACCAGTTAGCAGTTTGGAAGCTGAGGTATCCAAATATTTTTCAGATAGTTTCTTCAAGAAAGTCTGCTCACCGAACTAAGGGTTAACTACAATAAAAAACCTGCAAAAATGTTATGGCAATATGGTACCTAAAAGGCTTTAAAAGGATTTTTTATTTATTTTTTTTTTTCAAAAAATACCTGACTCAAAACATACATCTATAGTCTTTAATAACCTCTTGTGTAATTTTTGCTGTGGAAATTTTCATGTGGAGATTTTTGCTGAACTGCTAGGCTAATGCATGTTTATGCTCTGTTTGGATAAGGCTCTTTGATAATTGGCACTCAACATATTTGAAAAAAAGAACCAAAAAAATTGTTTTTCTGCTTTACAAACTTGGAATATTAAAAACTTTAATGACTCGTGTTTCAGCTGCATTCTGTGCTGCTCTCTTAATTGAGAGACAGAATATACAGCAGTCAACGGAGTCTATAATATAATTTTGCCAGCTGTGCAGATGAAAAGAGGGAGTGACTTTAAAAACATTTCCAGGCAAATCAGTGGATTAAAAAAAAGGTTTGAGGAGTTGAGTTTAATCAGGGGCACTGATATTGATCATTTGATCAATATCAAATTATATCAAATATCAATATAATTTTTCAACCCATTTTTTGGGATCAGATTTTGGGACATTGCTAATATTTAGGTATTTGTTTGTGTATTGGTAATGGCTTAAAAAGGTGTAAAAGATTAACATGAAATTCTAGTTCATTTAAACCTGACAAATTTGTTAAATAGTATTCAGGACAATTAAAGAAAAAAAAACCCACAATCCTTTGCTCTAATTTGTCAATATTTTAAACTACCTCTCAACAAATTCATTTAATGTATTTCACGTCTATGGTTAGGTGCTCCATACTCTTTCAATCATCTTTCAGGACTAAATTTTAAAGAAAAAAATTTAAGTGATCTGTAACATCTGCTGGTGTGTTTAAAGTTGCTATATTTTTCCAAGCTGTAAGCAGAGAGTTCGGAAATGCAACCTTTAAAAGCCTGGTGAGGACGAGTGCCAAAGAGCTGAACAACAACTCCTATTTATAAACAATCCAGGAGAGCCCATTGATAAAAAACAGGCTGCATCAAAGTAGGGGCAAGTGGAAACGGGTGAAGGGAAGGAGATGAGGTCAATAAAATGAAAAAAAGCAAAAAGCAATTTATATCAGTTCAGACAAACTGAAAGGCCATCATTGAGTAGCAAATGATGCTGAGATCTAATTGGTGCAATGCTTTTACTTTTCAATGTCCACACAAAATAAAGTTGCACTCATTTTTGTACAGGCATGTTTGTTTGCATTAAACAATTTAAACAATTAAAACAATTTGCATCATTCAAATAAGAGTCTGGGGCTGCAGATGATTAATAATATAAGCAAAACAGCAACATGCCAGCAAAAAGAACAAACTAACAAAACTCTACTGCATGCAAACATTTTGATATTACTTCTTCAAAAAAAAATAATCAATTAATTTAATTGGCTGCTGGTTGCCTTCTAAATTGCACTCCAACTGTGCCTGTGTGTAGCTAGCTGTGGGTCTGTGAGTGTTATGTGGCACATGGTAAAAAGCAGGATTGTTGATCTTAGTGGAAGATACCAAATATGCCAATAAAGAGACTTTTCATGATCTCATTGGCTAATGACCCAGGCAGCCTGTCTTCTTGGAATGCTGTAGATTGTGTGTGTCTGTGCCATGGTGTAGTATCTGGGGACAAGGAAGTCTTGTAGGGATAAATGTAGCAATCAATCTATACATTGTGAAGAAAAAATATCAAAGAAAAAAAAGAAAGATAATTATATACATATGCCAAACCTGGCATGTATCATTTTTAAAGGAGTGATACTTTACTATAACAAAGAAAGGCTGATATGACAGTATTAGATTGTGAAGGATTAAAATGTGTTGATGTTATGCCAAAGCAGAGACATCATATGATCTATAAATTTGGTAAAATGTATGCTGAGGAGTTTTATTTCCCTACTTTTTTTGGCTGTAGAAATTTGTTTAATGTTATTCAGATGAAACAGTCAGTGATTTATATTATTAACATGGTAAATTTTGTACTACTAATGAAACTGATATTAAAACCATTTTCAGGTACCATGCTATTAAAAGTTACAGGATTTTTGAATGAAGTGTAAGCAGGAGGCATTGAAAGAAAAGCAAGGACATTTCAGCCACCAAAGAGTACCAAGTCCTAAATGTAGCTGTTTTCTGAAATGTACAAGGAAGACTTTTTTATACTGCATGCACTACAAAATGACAAGTGTCAACAAGCAACAAATGCTAAGTAAGCTGACCTTTAGCTAGATGTATATGGTCTTTAGAGTGGTCAGGTTTGTCTGTTTAACTATAACTACTGTTATAGGAAAGTCTAAATAATATTAAAAGGCTTTTAGGCAGAATTGTTGCTAGTGTTGGTAACTCAACAATAAAGACTGTAGCTATTGGCAGCCCTAAGTTACTCATGTAAATTGCATAATAGGTCGGCAGTGGATGAAAAACCCACGAACATCCTTGCCTGGAGGCCAGATGAAGAGAAGCAGGAACCTTGGAGGCCACTGGCGGGGCATCAAGAACCCACGTATAACCTTGCCTTGAGGCCAGAGGTCTAGAAGCAGGAACCTTGGAGGCCAGCGGCAGTACACGGAGAACCAAAGCACAAGCTTGTAAGGGGGGCAGCCACAGAGCACAGGGGACCCTTGGAGAACCCTGTCTGGAGGTGGGCCCCAGAGAGGCTTGCGAGGAGGTGTGGAAAGTCCACGGAGAAGCTCTGGAGGCTTGAACCCCCTTGCAGTAATATTGAAGAGTGCCAAGAGAACCCTCAGCAAGGCACTGGAGACATAGATGGAGTAGGGTCCATCTGGATGCCCTCGGCGTGGACAGGAAAAGCAACATGAGGCAGGTCCAAAGTTTTTACATATCAAGCAGAGCATTGTAGTGATAACCGCAATGCTCCGCTTGTGCACTGAGATAACAATTCTGAGTGCTAATCTGCCAGACAGGACACATTAGAAAAACAACAACAACAAAACAACTATAATCAAAGTAATGAACTTATGAATATTCAACTTTCAGTAACTCTCTAAGGTGTACTCTGTTTTACCGGAACTGCTGGTGACCTGTTTCATCTTCACTTTCCTTCCTTTGGACAAACCCTGAGGAGAGGGTTAGTCCAAAGGAGTCTAAAGTCAGCTTTTATTGCGTTTGTCCGTCACATGGCACGGGTGCTGCAGGTTCCCCTTCGCTCTCAACCTTAGAAAGACTCACTTGGCGTGGCGCTGATGGTGTAGGGGCTAAGTGTGTGACCATGTACAGAGGCTAGAGTCCTCGAAGCAGTTGTCCTGGGTTCCAGTCCCGTACCCGGCGACATTTAGCAAATGTCTCCCCCTCTCTCTACCCCTTTTTCCTGTCTACCTACTGTCAAAAATAAAGGCCACTAGTGCCGAAAAAAAAAAAGTACATTTTAAAAGAAAGACTCACTAATTCAAATATTTGAGGCCCAAGGGTTTGGACGTTGATATTTACCTTGCTCAGTTGTGCCCTCCCTTTCATGGCAATGCGGATACCATTTTGGAGAAAATACAGGTCCTTCTCAAAATATTAGCATATTGTGATAAAGTTCATTATTTTCCATAATGTCATGATGAAAATTTAACATTCATATATTTTAGATTCATTGCACACTAACTGAAATATTTCAG
>JAHUTJ010027581.1:0-10525 GCA_036250325.1 Characodon lateralis
TGATCACCTGCACTGTTGTACGGCTCTCGCATCCTATACAGCTCTATATTTACTCTCACTCACTTAAAACTGTGCACATATATTTATATTATATTGTAGATATGTTTATACTGTTTAATTTGTATTGTATTGCACCGACTACGCCAAAACAAATTCCTTGTATGTCCAAAAACGTACTTGGCAATAAAGCTTTTCTGATTCTGAACAATGTGATTTTCTGGATTTTTCTTTTAGATTCAGTGACTCACAGTTGTACCTATGATAAAAACTAAAGACTACTACATGCTTTGCAAGTGGGAGAACCTGCAAAATAGTGTATCAAATACTTTTTCCGTCCACTGTATATATTTGCTTTTTTCCTTCCGGTTTCTACTTTTTTCACATCCCTCAAGGAATGTCTCACTTCAAACTGTTGGGAGAATTTCCAGGATAGACTCGTGACCTCCAGAATAATGTCACCCCCCCAGACACACGCACACTCTCATGACACCCACTACCACCACTCTGAAATCCTTCAGCTTTCTTTCTGTGTGAAGTGATTTGAATTGAGGGATATGACTCATTTGACCCAAACATTGCAAACTAAGGTAGACCCATAACAATTTAATACAACATGACTGTTTTGCACAGCGCCGTAACGGTTTATTGAGGGAGAAAAAAATAACTAAATAATCTGTCTTGCGCACAAGGACCACACAGTTTTATTATTATGTGTTTTTCCTTTAGTGTCCCTTTGGCCCCGAGATGGTTTTCTGGTCTCTGGTGGCTGTTAATGTTCAGTTTTTTTGGTTAAATAACATGGCACAACAATTTTGCGTGCTAGTTTGCACAAGCCTTTTAAAAATGCTAAATATAGACGCCAAAACAAAAGCCGCAATCTGTTTCAGGCGGATGGTAAAAATTTACATTTGCACATTCTGTTCCCATAAATTTGTGCATTTAGGTCATTATCTTATGTTTTGCTTATTCATGAAGGCAAACACTGAAGGCCAGCGCTAAAAAATTAGCGACCACTGTTTTGCGGATTTTACATACACAATTCGATTTGCACCTTGTTGATAGATCAGCTTTGTTCACGCAATCCTTTTTGCATGTGTTTTTGTACACACAAACCTTTTGAAGATCCGGCCCAAGTCTCACTGGCTAGTTTTCCAACTCTTCCTTTTAACTTTTCACACTACTAACATCAGATCTTTATTTGTTATAATAAGTGTCATTTTTATTTGTTGACAAAAACATGAAACATTTTGGTCATAGTTCTTGTCATTACAAATTGTTTTAGTTAGTGTTTATACATTAAAAAGGCTGTTCATGAATTATTTTTGTCTTTTTTTTTTTTTAACACTTTTCCTCTACTCAAACCAGAGGGGGCAAATATACTGGTAGGCTGTTTAAAAAAAAAAAAAAAAAACCATCCTTTAAGTAACATAACAAGCCAACACATGGCTATGTACCAAAATGTTACCAAATAAAAACATTTGTTTGTTTCCTCATTTTTCATCTATTGTTTAGATCACGTTTGACATGATACAATTTTTGTCAGGGTTTGTGGTTGGTTTGGACTAAAGCGCAGACAAACACTTGGAAGCAGCATTGTGCGATGCAATCTTCTTTCTTTACTAATAACAAAGCAACGGACTTACATTCACTACCAAAACATAGACCAGGAACCAGGAAACATCAGGGAGTTTACAGGAGGGACCAGCGAATGACAATGAGAACCAGCAAGCTTATTAACAGAGGGAAGTGCAGTGTGGACCAATGAGAAAGGGAGGCAGGTAATCAGATGAATGATAAACAGGTGTGAGGACAAACTGCAGCGACTTTGAAAACAACACCACGACGCGGGAGTTTTAAGTTTAAAACATAATCATTCAGATGGTAGGCCAGACATTTTGTTGGAAATAAAACATACTTTAATCCAGAATACAAAGGACGGGATTAATATTTGTATTTTTATGGGTACCAGCACATGTAGGAGTTGGAGGGAATGAGATGGGAGACAGGATGGCAAAGAAGGCAATAGAGAACCACATTAGCTTTATAATTAACAATAGTAGGTCAGAGGCGAGAAACATAGAAAATTAAGAAAGAGTGGCAAAAAAGGTGGGATGAAGGAAAGAAAAGAAGATGGTTTTACAGAATCAACAAGATACTAGGAGAAGTAAGAACTGGAAGAAGGAGCAGAAAAGAGGAAAGATTAATTACAAGATTACGATTTAATTCTACATCATTTAAGATAAAGAAACATAATACGGGAAAATGTGACTATTGTGGAGAGGAGGAAAAAATATAACATGTAATATTGAAAAAGAAAACAATTTTGAGGAGATAATTTGTAGGTATTAAAGAAAATTTTTATTTGATAGATACATTGCAAAGAAGTTTAAGGAGCAGACATATTCAAATCATAGTTAGATTTTTTAAGAAAACTAAATTAATAAATAGAATTTGATTATTGTAATAGTAAATAGGTCAATTTAAAACCATGAGGAACCACACTCCATACCAGTAGGTGGCGGTAACGTACACCTCAAAGTTATTTGCCAACCGCCAAAAAAATAAAAAAAAACACAAGAAGAAGAAGCAGCTGCAAGGAACTGAGGGGGAATGTATCTGATGGAAACTAATTAATAGGAGAAACAAAACTAAATAACACAACTCGTGATAACAAATCTAAGAAAACTATAACCAAACAAAATATATGAATCTAGAGAGTAACAACTAACAAGAGTAATCTGAGGACATGAGGAAAAACCTAACTGGGAAAATAAAACAAACACAGAACACCAAATGACAGACTGCAACTAATGAGACCTGGCAGAGAACATAAACATGAGGGACTAACCAATAAAGAACTGAACAACAAAACCCGGGGGAAAAACTAGATCTAAAAGGAAACACATGAACACCAGAATCTAGACAGTGATAACTTAAAATAAGTAAACTACTAATCAGAAGAAACAGAAAACACCTAACAGAAAAAGTAAACAAAAAAACCCAAAATGGCAGACCCTAACAATTTTAGTGAAAAAAGCAATATGTTGCATCTTTATTCTAGAAAAGTAATCTTAGAAATATATTAGAAAGCCTGAAAATACTTTACATTAAAACACCAGTGTGTCTAGGCAGAGGGTAATACTGCATACCACTGTTATCGTTTTTCCACCGAAAGAACGATCACTTTTGAACCGGTTTGGTTCTCATGCAGTGTTTCGTTGACCACCGACGAGTGTTTTCACTAGTTTTGGGAACCAAGCATGAGTCATCACCAGTGGGCTTCACACAACACGGGGAAGCGTGGTAGCGAGACAGCGGAGCTTGTTGGGCTGCGTGCAATGTTCTTTTTAATGCAGAAAGAGAGCATCCATAAACTACACCTAATACGGAAAAGGAGACAGTGACTAGTGGTATGTACAAAGTTTTCAGTTGCATATGTTTAGCTTTGCAAATGTATCAGAAACGAGTAGACGTACAATGCGTGTTTAGTGTGGTTTTGCAAACATGTAAATAATGTTTATGCGATACATTCTTCGTCATCGCTCGTGTAGTTATTGCTTCTATTGTGTGCAGCTCCCTACCCGCCCACGGGTGATGTTATGGTTCGTGCAGAAGAACCAAGTATTCTGCGGTGCCTGAGTTGGACCAGAGTTTGTGCTCCAGAACCTCTTTTTGGTGGAAACATGTGTCGCCAGTTTTGGAATCACAATAGGGAATCGGAACGGGAACGGGATCTGAAATGCGGTAGTGGAAAACGGTAAGATGGTTTTTTAGGAACTCTTAACAGTATTAAAAGCTACACAAGACCCAACCCAACTGTGCTGTAGGAATCAAACATCGGCAGAATTTGCATACTATTATAGATAACAGTAAAAAAAAAAATACTAAAACAATCCAAACTGATGGTTTAGCCCAGACCAGCTGGATATCAGTTCAATGCACAGCAGCAAAGCTTTAAGTTTCTCCTTTGCAATCCTGATTCAGGCTTCTTTTTACAGATGAATGACATAAAGCTATTTAAATGAAATGATAATTCAAACTCTGCACAGATTTTTCTCCCTATATGTTCATTTAAAAACAGGAAGGCGTAAATAGGAAACTAAACCGCATCAAGCTGTGCGGTTCCTGGTCTAGGACAGTACAATGAGTTTCAACATTGGCTCAGATGTCGGGCATATTGAAGAAGACAAATACATCAAACAGCTCCAAACCCTGCTGCCGTTGTGACTGCAATGAAGAAATAGCATGATGTAAAAAAAAAAAAGATAGCAAGTGAGGAAAGAATCCAATCAATGCCCCATCACTTTGTTCTTCTTGTGTAGAGCTTTCAAAGCCGCGTGGAAAGGGTAAGAGCAAAGACCTCATGGGAATTTGCAACAGTTAGAGTGTCTCACACTCTGTCTTATCAGTTTCATTCCCACCCTGCTCTTCTTTTACTTTCCTTTCTCATCTTCACCTTTGCTATTTTTTTCTTTGACAAACTATTTGCTCCCGCTGTATTTTAAAAAGCTACCATTTTTAGTGCAAAAAGACAACCTGTAAAAAAACAGATCATGAAACAGAGTGTGGTGCCATTGATAAGGCAACGCATCACATAGCTGTGTCACAAACAAAGAAAGTCATTAACCATCATGTGAACCGAGATGTTCTGGATCACATGCCAGAGGGTTAAAATAATCATCCCTCTGTACATGTTACTTAATCTTATCACCAAGGCAACAGCCAGAACAGTGTGATGCTATATTTTAGATTTTCTGCCAACTGAAACCTACATAACAGCTGAACCAAAATCAAATCCAGTCAATCAAAGCTGGAGTTCTAACCATGTCCAGTCAAATCAGACAGCAGAAATATAGTTCCTGGAATATACAGGAACAAACATAAAAACAAATCAAGTTACTAGGATGTCAGCCTACATGTCTGCTGACATCCTAGCAACTGGGCTATACGCTCCAGCATATGGTCTCTGTTTTCCAAACAAAGTTAGACCAACTTGTTATCTGTCTTCTGACACAATTTCAAGTCCATTAGGTCAAGAGGGCCAAAGAGGGACCTTTTCAAATGAAAAAGTGACTTCCTGATTTCAGGGGGCGGGGATTTGATGATGTCAGCATTTGACCACACAGGATCATCTGGCACCCAAAGGGGATCAATCATGCCAAGTTTGGTTTCAATCAGCCTTTCAATGTCAAAGATGCAGCTGTTTGAATGTTTTGGAGAGTAGGTAAAGTTTGTGGTCTGGCCACGCCCCCTGGACATCCTCAAAAACTCTTAATTTTGATACCTTTTAATCCCCAGTCTTAAGGGCATACAAACCAAATTTGAATTCAATAGTTCAAAATCCCTAGGAGGAGTTTGTCAAAGTTCAACATGTAGAAAAGTCAAAATTGGCCAAAAATAACATTTTGACCCAAAATTGCCGTCTTCCTGTTGAGTTTAGGACACACCTCCAAAAGACATCTTTTCTTGATTTGGAGAGTTCTACCTGTATACTAAATTTCATATCTCTAAGACTTACCAGTTGGCCTATCTCAATTTAGCACTGTAGAGCACCCCCTAAAGTGTGGCCCTGTAGAGGCCCTACGCACTGCTTTTGCTGCTTGAGCATGGTAATACTGTAAGTGGAGTAATAATCAATAATATTAGTAATCATCTGCTAATTTTTGAAATATATAACTAAAAATACAGGACTATCAAATCACAAAAGCTGAGAATGTATCTAAAGAATTAATAATGCAATTAAAAACGGATTTAATGGCAGAGAAATGGGATCATGTGTATCAACAAGTAGATACCAAAAGGGCTTTGAATCATTTCTAGAAAAATTTATAGAACCATACAATATAACTTGGTTTTGTTAAGGTTTTTACCCAAAAAAGTATAACAGCTGGCTGTGGATGACAAAAGGACAAAAAAGGCCTGCCAAAAAGAAAAATGCATTTTATACAGTTTACATAAAACTAAGAACGAAAGCATAAATTAAATAAAAAAGATATAAAGATAAGTTAATACCAATTTTAAGGTTATGTAAAAAGTAATATCATGCACAACATTAGATTGTAAAAAGCACAATATAAAAGAGATATGAAACATCCTGAATAGTTTTATTTAAAAAAAAAACACCACGAGTAAATTAGCATATCTAACCTATTTATTTATAAAGGTATTGAAAATTATACAAACAGCAGTCATCACAGCACAAAACGTTAATCATTTCATAGACAGAAATCCTTATTGTTTCTTAATCCTGTAACAGCAACAGAATTACTCAATATGGTAAAAAAAGACAAAGATCCACTGACTTACAAGGCATTTATATGTCTTAAACATGTAATTGAGAGAATTTCAAAACCACTGATAATATGTGTAATTTCTCATTTCAAACTGGTTTATTTTCTAATAAATTTCGAATACCTTAAGTAATACCCCGGTACACCTTCCCAGGTGCAGAGTTCGAGCCCTGCAACTCTCCAGTCTTTTTTTTCTCCAAACTTTTTTAAGAACAAATCGGAACATGGCACACATGAGGTTGACAAGAACACAGAAACAAATTCAGTTGACATGATTTTCACTGCCTTATGTATCACTAAGAAAACTATCCTCATGAATTCTAAAAAAAATAAATAAAAATATTCTTAGGTATTAACCAGTATAGATCCTTTGTTTGGATTATATTAGTCTTGACACAGCCTCTGCCTCCACATCAGATCAATCTCTTTGGGCTTTACCGATCAGCTCCATCTTCTAGTGGGGGACATTTGGCTTTGTTCTATGGGGCATTGTTGCTTATATGGGGGCATCTGGGTTTGGGGCAACTGGGGTGTTCCTGGGTTTGGGGTTGATGGAGGGTCCAGCACAGACGGCTGTGGACCCCACTAGGGTGTGGCTTTGGTGGCTCTCGGGGGTGACATCTGGTGGCTGTATGCGATGCTTTTGGGGGATCTATGCCATCAGACATAGGTTACTGACCTGGTGGCAGTGCTGCTCCAGGCTGTGGTCCTGGCTGGTCCTGGGGGGCTTAGGTTTGGCTGGGAAGCCATCTACAAGAAGGGACAGAGCAGACTGTACTTCTTGAGGAAGCTTAGGTCCTTTGGTGTTTGCAGCAAGATGCTGCATATCTTCTATAAGTCTGTTGTGGAAAGTGTGATCTCTTCTGCCATCATCTGCTGGGGAAGCAGCATCAGAGCCAGGGACTTAAAAAAGCTCAACAAGCTGATAAAAAAGGCTGGCTCTGTTCTGGGAACTCCTCTGGAACCTCTGGAGATCATTGTAGAAAGACGGATTCTTTATAAAATGAAGAATATTATGGAGAACCCTGAGCATCCTCTTCATGAAACTGTCCTACAACAACAGTGTCTTCAGTCAGAGGCTTCTTCAGATCTGTTGAAAGACGAGCGCTACAGGAGATCCTTCCTGCCCACAGCCATCAGCATCTACAACGGCTCTTTCAGGAAACCCTCGTAATGAGCTACAACAACATTTAATTTCCCTTTGGGATTAATAAAGTATTTTTGAATTTGAATTGAATTGTAAAACAAAGGAAGTCCAGACAGGGAGAATTTTTCCCCTCAAAACAGGATTTTGATTAACAGGTTTAGACTTTTTCCAGTCAGGTTCAGAATGATCCAATTAGACTCAAATTCAACACAAAATGAAATGCACACTTCAACAGAATTACTGGACAGGCTTATTATAGTTAAAGTTGTATGGTGTTTCTAAGACAGGCCAAGAAAAACGAAGGTTATAAGACACGTTAGGAATAACCTTTATTAATATGCTTATAGCTGTTTTTCCCTTTTATACCACAGTGAAGTAAAGTATAGGTTCTAATGTTTCCCTTTTGTTACAATAGGATAAGAATGCTCATAGATGTACAGTACAAGGATAAACGGCCCAAGGTTTGTCATAAAATGACCTGAAGTTGGGGTACTGGGGTAGATAGTGGAGCAGCTGGTATAACGGGGTTGATTAGAAAGCCACGGCACACTTAGATTAAGGATGGACACCCGCTACTACACAATCTAACAGATAGACACCACAATGGTGACACATAGTCTACTGATAATCACTGAGGGAGTGCACATCCATTGCATTGGAGTGCCAGATATAAAACTACATGTGACCTTCTATCGAGGCTTTGTCATGCTCTAACAGACTGCGACGGTCCGAGACAGGAGCCTCAGCGCTGATCTCTGTAATCATTCCTCTGCCTTAATTTAGATTAAAGGAGCTTAAAGTTAGAAACTGGTTGAGAGTCGTTCCTTTAATAGTTTTTAGATAGAGTGACTGTTTCCGGGGTTCCAAAGGACCGGAGGGGCTCCGAGGCGTCTGACCGCCAGCAGGGTGCGGTAGCCCAGACAAATATATGCCCTTCATTTCTGTTTTTATCAATTTTATTCAGCCTTGTAAACTGGTGTGGAAAGGGGAACCTGATAGTTCTAGGGTTGAGATTCAATACTTACATTCACAATTTACAGATTTAATCCTTACATTCATAATTTAACGAATACAACATTCTGACCCTTCTTGAATCCTGCCTCTAAAAAAAACTAATCGAGATTAAAAAAAAAAAAAATTAAATATGAACTAATAAAAACTAGTTGCCCCATTCTTAAAAATAAGGACTAACTGCATTAGGAAAATATAAGTACATCTAAATAAAGCTAAATTAGAATAAAAACATCCAGAACTATTTTAATCTTGCAGATGGATACAACTCAAATTGCTATGAAACAGAATGATTAAAAGATAACAGTTTTATCATGGCCAAACAGAAATATTTGTAGGAAAATAAAACAGTAATACAAATCGTACATTTCAACACAAACACCCACACCACGATCAAGTACACGCACACTCTCACAAACCACACATCAACTGCATGGTACTTTAAAACACAAAATAAGACAGTACATGCTGATACAGAGCACTATGCATATCCCTGTAAGGATTAAGGGCAGAATAAATTAATCTTTCTTTTTTTAGCTCCCGTGTCACAACAGTTTTGGCCTACCCTTAGGACAGCTTTTAGAACAAAGAACTCTGACACAAATCAGTTAAAGCTAACCAGTTTATGATGGATGACAACAATGCATGTGTTTGGTGGGGGGACATGCTGTCCACGGACAGCTCTCAGCACCGCCTTAGTTTCTTATCAAAACAGCTTTGGATGTGTTCCTAGCAAAAAGATGGAGGGGTGTGTAGTATTATTGGAGAGGCTTGTTGTTCTTTTATTCCCAATCATACAGCACCTGACGGATCCCTCATGAAGGCCCTAAGAGGGTTTAAATCACTATCCATTAAATTAAAATCACACTCAATGATTATTGTGACTGCAGTGATCGCAGTCTGCTGTTGTGCACCATGTATTCGAGCTCTCATCTAAAGGTGTAAAGATACATATCGTGGCTCCCTGGATGCAGGAGGATTGGGAGTCTCAAAAGCCTAATGTCAAAATAAGGTGAGATCTTTCCATGTAATCCATGCAACATTCATTAACTGCTCACAGTTAAATCCATAAAAACTACAATAAATATTCTTTTGTGTAATCCATGCAATAATTATTAAAATACACAGTTGAAGCAGTAGAGTGAAACAAGCATATTCTCATATTCTAGAACTGAGAGACCGGAGAGACCTATGTACCGTCACATATTAACTGTCTTATCTTTTGCAGAAGTATAACCAAGAAGTGTAACCAAAGGAATAATGTATGATGATTTTCCATTTTCAACAAGTATTAAATGAAACAGGTAATCTTTGATTTTCAAGTTAAAACACATGATTGAAATATGATTGAGAACTGATAATTAAAATAAAAACATTAAGGTTTAGAAATTCTCAATCAGCTATATATGAAAGAGATAATGTATGGTGAATGAATAAAAAGGATGAAGTTTAAGTAATGGTTTTAAACTGTAAATGAAGTAAACGCTGTAACTAAAGGTTTGAGCAGCACCGATGTAAGAATTAAAGCCTCTGTTTAAGAGGAAGTGTAATGTTGAGTGAGATAGGAATAGAGCAGATGTTCAGGAATTGGGGAAGTGAGAGCTGTAGCTTACAGCACAAGGCTGATGACTGAGGTGGTGGCACAGGTCAAAGAAGAGGCCAGCAGACAGCTCAGGACTGAGGTGATGATGGCATGTCTGATATGGACACGACTCGGGAAATTCCACAAAAAAAAGATCACCTTATGTCACAGGTGACCAATGGGACAGCCATGGCAACAACCACTGACCAATGAGCACAAAGAGTTTGGTGGAAATGCTCTATAAAATGGGCAAGAGTAGAGGAACTAGTTGCTTGTTTCCTCACAGAAGACCAGCGAACGGAGAGAAGTTACAGATGAATCAGAGGACCAGAGACACAGCCCAGCTGATCAACTGCATTAAAAAGAGGATCAACCCGTTAGCCTTAGAAGGACTGTGCCTCAAGATTAAGAATCTGATTTCATCTAAAGCCTTTTTATCCAGACAACAGAAGTGAACTTGATCGGTGAACAGCTGATTGCTCTAAGTTTCAGGCT
>JAHUTJ010027582.1:0-10521 GCA_036250325.1 Characodon lateralis
TATATGATGGCTTTAATGCCTGGCACTTAAAAGACAATAGCATACCAAATATTGCATCCAAGCGGTCCTTTGAGACTGTGATATTGTGATGACAGTGATTTAATATCGATTAGGAATAAACAAAGAAATTAATACTTCAGCTAAAGACTATGAGAAAAATCAATAGCCAACAACTATAAATGAAGTAGTAAGTTGTCTCAACCTGTCAGCTTTCAACACCAGAACTACCACAATAGAAAAGGAAAAAGAACCTCACTTGGCTCCAAATATTTCCTTACCATTTATTCTTACTGATATATTTCTGCTGGTGTGTCATTTCTTCCCATTCTTTTATTAAGAGAAATGGTGGTTTACCTTCATTGACACCATCAACAATTAATATTGAAAAGTACAATAAAATATGGACTATTTCAAAGCTCTCTGAATTTCTAAATTAAATGAATTAGGTTAAACTACACAATGCTCAAAAAAATTTAAGAAACACTTTTTTAATCAGAGTATAAAATCAAGTCAGTTAAACATCTGGAATAATGATCTGGTCAGTTTAGTAGAAACGGTTGTTAATCAGTGTCAGCTGTTTTGGTGTTAATTAAATTAACAAGTGGGTTACAACATTAAAGGCTAGTAATGAACTTTTCTGGAATTTTCAAAATAAATCACAGTAACATACTCCTAACTCAGCCCAGGAACAGAAGGACAGCGGACTTCCCATGATGTCACTGTTTGACTAAAACCCCACGTTCCAACAAACAGGCCTCTTCCACACAGGTCCCCAGCGGAGCTGGAAGTAGACACAGCACACTAATGTCTCTTGCTGGAAAGCAGACATAACTCTTCTAACTCGATCCAAGTGTCATACAATCACGCGATGTAACAAAGTTAAGCAATGATTTGCTGTTCGAGTATCCGGCATTCATTCACATTAAGGGTGTAATAAGACGAGCTTGACTTGGCTTTTCTTCTGAGGCCTCCAGAAGCAGCCCTAATCGAAGCGGATTTCCCCCACAGCCTGGAAAAGAAGGCCGGGACCACATTGCACGCCTTCCTGCGTTCACGTTCAGGTAGCGAGAGCTACCCCCCATATTGCGGCCACTCAAGGAGCCTTTGTCATACGGTTCGGCCGGGCCAGGCAGAACGAGCCGCCCTACCCCACAGCTTCTGAGGTTAGCTGCAAGTTAACCCTTTGTTTACCCACAAGTGGATGTTTTCCTCAATGCCCAGGAAAACTTCTCCTCAGCACGGTTCACGTAAGAGGTAGTGTTTGGGCAGAGAAGATTAGTTTAGAGTTAAATGATCTAAATAATGTTTAATGACGTTTGTTTTGAGAAACTCGGCTACAGTAAGTGCTAGCAGACTAGCACTCGGCTTAGGATGTGTTCTGTGTTGTGTTTTTAAAGTTAAGACAAACTTTATTTAAAGGGTGGCTTTTAAACACAGATGATCGGCCATAATGCGCCATCCACGCTTATGCATTTCACTCTTTTATTAGTGGTATTTTAAGATATGTGTTTGATTCTGATGACAAGCTATAAGTTTCTTTTGTTAGCTCCAAATACTAACGGCTAAGAACACGTGCTAGTCCACTTTATGAGTTAGCTGAAGATCATTTACCCAGAAATATTCTTAATATTTCCTCAAATACTATTGTACTAGATGTGATAACTAATTAAACGCCATTAAGACCCACTTATCTAGAACGGTTTGGTTCTTATCCAAATAATTCCTTAAATATTATTTTAATATTTCCGTAATAATATTTCCTTAAATATTATTTTAATAAATAAAAGGCAGCTAATTAAACACCATTGAGAATCAGTCATCCAGAAGGTTGGTTTTATTCAGCAAATCATTCTTTAAAATGTTATTTTATTAAATAATGTTTTATCTGATCTTGCATTGTGAATGGTTGTTTAAAGGTATGCTGATTATTGCCTAAGTTAGTTCCAAGACTAACTTAACTTCATTTCCAGATTCTTCAAGATAATCCTTGGTTCTCAAACATAAACATTGCATCACTCTATTGGTTATGGTTTTCAACCATTTTTGATTCACTTGTTTATATTGTACATAGCCCATTAGTCTTCCTTGTTCTTTAATTCTGCTTGGTAGTTTAGTTGGGTTGTTTTAGCATAGTAAAGAGTTTGTTGAGTAAAATATGTTTGACTTTGAGTTGACTTAGTTTTGTTAATAAATTCTTGTATTTTAAGAAATTGTGTGAATTCATTCTGTGTGTGACAGAGTTTTGCTGTTCAATAATGCCAGAGCTTGGCTCATCCCTTTCAATTTTGTCCGCCTATCACCTGTGAATACCACTGCCTTATTGGGCTGGTATTCGCAGGACAACTCTTAACAGACCAAAATATTATTTAATAAAATATTACAGTATTAATATTAAATAATATATTTATATTCATCATCACAACAGCACTAAAGGGGCAACAATGAGAGGAGGTTTTGCAGGTGGAGGCCACAGACATTTTTAACCTTTTTTTTTGACTGCTTTTACGTAGTTTTGCATTTGACCAGGGTCAGTGTGACTACAGGTAGCATGAGACGATACCTGGACCCTACAGAGGTTGCACAGACAATCCAACTTCACCAGGGTGGCACATCGATATGTGCCATTGTGCACATATTGATTGTTGTGTCTCCCAGCACAATCTCAGTCCCCTCTGGTCTGAATGTTTCTGAGCAAACCATTAGACTTTGACCAACAGAGTTCATGAGGGTGGCCGGAGGGCTCGAAGTCTTCTAGTAGGCCCTGTACTCACTGCCCAGCAACATGAAGCTCGACTGGCTTTTACCAGACCGGACACCAGAATTGGCAGGTTCAGCGCTGGCACCCTGTTCTTTTCACCAATGAGGAGGTTCACTCTGAGCTTATGTGACAGACGTGAAAGGCTCTGTACAATGCTTTTGACATATATTGACACATTTCAAAAACAAAAAACATGTTAATAAAGAGTTATAACATAGAATAAAGAGTTATTTTGACTAGACCTATCTTTCTACGAGGACATTTTGAATGGACCTGGAGAAAAGCAGTTCTTGAGATTAAAAAGGTCATTGCAGTTGCATTATTTGCTGTTATTTCAGTTTTTAACTTTATGTTCTCTCTCTTTTCTCTTCCTAGAAGCTACACCTGGCCTGACTCTGTGTCTACCTGTGACACCTTTCTGGAGAGGGGCATTGTCCAGGCTTCTGCTGCCAACAACTTATTGTTCACCTTCTGCTTATGATACACTTGGCCCTGTCTTTAAGCGTTTAACCCTATTTTTCTTGTAGACATAGCTACTGACTCAGCTTTTACTGTGACTAACTCTATGTGCTCTCTTTCAGACTTAGACTGTCTCAGAGTTTATCTGTTCTTTCTTTCTAGGTGAAATGACTAAAGGAGCTACATCCATTAACATTTACTTTTCCTTCCCATAGAAAGTACTCCTGATCAGTGCTTCTTTGTTCTCTTTGTGTCTCTGCTCTGTTCTCTCAAACCCCCAGTCGGTTGTGGCAGATGGCCTCTCACATATAGCCTGGTTCTGCTGGAGGTTTCTTCCTGTTAAAAGGGAGTTTTTCCTCTCCGCTGTCGCTACATGCATGCTCAGTATGAGGGATTGCTGCAAAGTCAACGCCAGTGACTGTCCACTGTCTCTACATGCTCATCCTGGAGGAGGGAATGCTGCAAGTCACTGACTGGATGCAATCTGCTGGGTTTCCTTAGACAGAAAAACTTTTTATCCAATTTGAATAAATAACTGAATCTGACTGCACTGTTCAATGCTTAGGATTAATTGGAACGTATGTACCTGACCTTTGTGAAGTGCCTTGACACGACATGTATGTCACAATAAACTGAATTGAATTGAACTGAGAGAATATCATGTTTCGTAGACTTTTATATTGAAAACGTACCAACTTTGAACTCTTACATAAAAAACAGCTCTCATTTTCTCCTTCTTTTCAAAGACCTCCCTCCAATTGACACAGATGCAATTATGTGCACCTTATATATTAAATCCTTGCATACAAGTATATTAACCATCAGCAATGCTAAGAGCCACTATATAAGTCTGAACTACAATACCAGGTCTACAAAATTACCATCTAATTTGATTTTAATTAAGTTGGCTATTTTTGTTCTCAAGAGGATTATTTCTCTTGACACACAAAATACTGCATCATACATTCAGTTCACACATATTGAAACTAAAGACGTTTAATTTCCTAGTTCACCATATAAATTGTTTTAACTAAGTTCACCCTTCCACCACTAGCTGGTTCTTGTTCATTCATCATATCTTTCATTAATGACGTTTTAACAAAGAATTAGATCATAGCATAAGTTTCTATTTTGCATACTGATTATGTCAGCATATAGCATGTACAACAGCCTTTGCTAGCTTATTTCCTTCTGTTTTTCTCCTTTTGTCTTTGCTATCATGAACTTTATTTTATATATTATTTAGCTTTTTTTAAATTCAGAAGGCAAAATGAGAAAAAAGGTGGTCTGTTAAGACTGCATTTGCAGCCACTTTTCACACAGTACGAGTTATTTTGTTGAAAAAAGTCAGCTTACAAAATCATCTGTACAAGAAGATACTAACACACACCATTCAGAAAGTTCTTACCTCTGCAAGAAATAGGTTGCAGCTCATTTCTACATGCAATTGTGAAACTCTACCAGACAGTGTATGCCACAAAAGATTTTTGATATGACTTAAGTTCATCCACTCCAGGCAAAATATTTTACATGTTAAGGGTATCGCCCCAGTTGGAGCAACAACAGGCCCAGGCCTGGATAGTATCCTTTATTTTACCTGCTTGAAAGGTGGAAACTCTACCCAAGAGAGAATTACCAGACTGTCACAGTGCCTCATTTTAATAGGCAATCAATTTTCTAATGATTAAAATTTTCTTCTGGTGAACTTATGCATCCTTTTCTTTTCTTAAATCTTATGGACACAACATGTTTCAGAGTAGAACCAACAGCATTTCTAAAGATATGTTTAAAAATATGCATTTTCTTCACATGCTTAGTACCTACAGCCAACTCTTTCCCTGAACACAGTTTTGTGTGCCTGATTATTCTAATCATACTACTTAGAAGGTATGTCAGAAATTATGGTTGAGTACAACCTATTTGAAATGTAATCCCTACCTGTTGTTGTTGTATACAGGCTTGTTCAAGACAGGAAGATAATTGGTGTTGGCACCAATTCAAGAGCCCAGATGTTAGCTGCAGTGTTTCTGGCATAGTAAAGAGGACAATTATTATATTTTAGAGTGCACCCAAGGTTTGAAAAAGTACACATGCACACCAGTTTGCTGTAGCTGCCAAAGCAAAAAGCCTGATTGCAACATGTTGGTGCCAGGTGCTACATAACAACTTTATAATTGTTTGCTGTTAATTTTTGTGGACTCTAATATAGAGCTCAGCTTTGTGGTGAAATAGGTAAGCATACTTAAGAACGTACTATGAAAATATTTGATTTAATATGGTTAATGATTTTTTTTCTGGTTCTCATCTCAGATGTACCAGTGATTCCATTTACAGGTTCATTTGGTTGAATTGGTAAATTGTTTCGAAAGAGCCATTGGTCTATTACAAATTCATGACAGAATCTTTCAGAGGTATGCATAAGGTGAATAGTTCAAGAATTAAAGAGTTACATGTCATTTAACACTGAGAGATGTAAATGTTGTTTTGGTAAACAATAATGTAACTATTTGATGTAATGACACTTTAAATCATTAAAGAGAGGACACTGTGCCCTATCTGTACATTTTTGGATATTTCTGTTCATATCCAGACAAATGTACACTGCCACTCTGTCCATGGGCTGGTATAACCTAAAGAAAGACTATTTTTATCTAAATTCAAGAGTAATCTAAGTGTTACTCATTCAAATAAAAGCAAAGATTACGTTATTTTCCTTCTGCTCTTCACTTGCCAACACACTAAGGCACCTGCTGGTGATTTGTGTGTTAGAGAGGAATCTGATTCTTTAACAAATAAAATTTAATCAGATTGTAATTCAAGAGAGTTTTTTTGTGTCATGTCAATTTTTTTGAGGGTGGCATGGTGATGCTTAGCATATATAACATGGACATGTTCACCATCCTTCTAGGTACCACTAACTATGAGATGCCGTGCAATGAGAAAGCCATTATACCAGCAGATAATTTTGTTGTAATTTTGGCAATGAGAATAATAACATGACCCACTAATGTTTAAATGAGAAATTAAAGCAATTCAGAAGAAAAAGATAACCAATTCTGTGATAAGATAAAAAAAATTAACTTATTAAAAAATGTAAGAAAAAACTTGGATAGCAGATTTTTTCCATTTAAATCAATTTCCTTAAACTACCTTTTGACGCTGCATTAATCTGCAAGCATTGAGCGTTTATCTCATTAAAGCATTAAGATACACCCAAAATATCACCATGTCTAAGAATGGTGTTTTGCTCTGTGTGTTAATATTGTCTTTATAGCTGAAAATATAAATAGGCAAGCTGCTTTCTTGTAAATTTACTGGTGTGTAAAGAAGTAATAAACATTGTAACAATTTAACATTTTCTGATCCAGTTGCATTTTAAAAAGCAAATAAAAAATGTGAGCATTTAGCTGCAATAATTTCAGCGCACACTAAATGGACACAGTAAACTCCTCTGCTTGTGAATCCATCTAATGCATTTTTAATGCTTCTGCCTTCCTCTACTTCTGCATAGTATTTATATGACTACAAAGTCACAGTGTCCTTTATAGCACATACTGTAAAACTTTGGCCTAAAATGCAATGCAAAATGTTTGTTTCTGTTTAAACAAACTTTTTGCATGTAATCAAGACAAATGCTCAGTAGGAGCATTTGTCTTGATTACATAGTTGTCCTAACCTCAAAAAAAATCTGATGGCTTAACATATTTTAGTTTTTATTATGGAGGACAGTGAATCAAATAAAGTGAAGGAAATAAATCCTGAAGTACATTAAAATAATATTAACAATATATACATATGCTTTAAATAAACACAGTGTTATCCATTGCTGGTTGTAAGATTTCACAAACTGCTTAGTGATACTTTTTGTATTTTTCTCAAAAGCTGCTAAGGTGGGTACATTAAGATTGACATTCCTCATCTTCAAGTAAAACTTGATCAGTTACATGATTATAAAGAGTAAACGCCATACACAACAACACTTTTTGTTAAGAAATTTACTTGAATTTTGTAAAAGCAACTACATTTTATCAATATACATTTTGCATCTGTCCATTTTATTACCCAATATCTAAAGGCTTAAGACTTGAGTCTGATGAACAATCTGTATCACTAATTATCAGGGTTAAAAGTAAGCCAAGAAGTGTAGATCACTTGTGTAAATACTAATAATGTTGTCGTTTTCTGATCATCATGCATGTGCAGAGAGAACTTGCAAACTCCACCAGAAAAATTTCAATCAAGATTTGAACTGGACATTGCCAACATGTAATTTCCTGCAAATAATCTTATGTGTAAAGTAAACACCTACTCCTTATCCCTTGTTTCAAAAACACCCATCTCATTTTCACTGATTCTGTCTAATGCCATCTATGCTGTCAGTTCACATCTGCAGTTCTCTTTGTATAATTTACATAAACAAAGATCAAAAAGCATATGGCATCAAATGGGAAGCAAAAATGTTCCTTGGAAACCTGTGACTTAATATGTGGACAGATATCAGTGCCAAAGACAGAGCAATCTAGACACGCTAGACAGGTTAAGGTTGAGTAAGTGAGAGTAAGGCCATAGCAAGAAACAGTTTAAAAATGCGAAAACAAAGGTGAGGGGGTGTGCCGAGGGGCTGCAGAGTATGGTGGTGAGGTTGCATCCTTTTCGGAAATGTAGTCGCCAGCAGTTGGATAGGCTGAGCGGTGATGGTGAAGCTGTGCTGGTTGGTGATTCTCCCTGGGCTGACGTTTCAGTGGTCGTGATGTGGTGTGTTTATGTGGTTGCAGGGACATGGCGGGGACCACCAGTCCCGGGTGCCCACCACTGGCCGGGGACTGCTTGGCGAGTGAGTTGATCCTGTCTTGGTGTGGGGTCGGGGAGTCTGGTGTATGTACGGGGTTCAGTGGTGCCAGACAGCTGCAGTTGATCCAGAACGCTGCTGCCCGCGTCCTCAATAAAACTAAGAAAATGGAACATATCAGCCCAGGTCTAAAGTCCTGACAATGGCTCCCCATATTTCAAAGTAGAGACTTTAAAATACTTCTGTTACTCTATAAATCACTGAATGGCTTAGCATCATAATACATTACAGACTTGTTGTCAGTGTATCAACCACCCAGACCTCTCAGGTCTTCTGGCTCAAATCTACTCTGCATACCCAGAACCAGAACCAAACATGGAGAAGCAGCTTTTAGTTCTNCAAAATACATTACAGACTTGTTGTCAGTGTATCAACCACCCAGACCTCTCAGGTCTTCTGGCTCAAATCTACTCTGCATACCCAGAACCAGAACCAAACATGGAGAAGCAGCTTTTAGTTCTTATGCCCACTGATCTGGAATAAGCTCCCAGAATACTTTAAAAGCGCTGAAACCCTGGGGATTAGGATCGTTTTGTCCTGGACAGGCTCTGGTTGGCGGGCTCGTTTGGATAGTGTGGACTGCTCTTTTTCTCTAGGCCGTTCAGGTTTGCGTGGCCCTGGTGTGGTATTGGTACCTGGATCTGCGAGTAAGCGTATGCCATCTATTGTTGTGGTTTTTTATATTGGGTGTGTGGATGTGAGTGTTTTTATGTGTACGCATGAGGGTGGGAACATGTGATTGTGACTGTGTGTGCCTGTTTTTCTGTCAGGTTGGGTCTTGGGCTGCTCCCTTTCCTGGATCATCTTAGGCCACCCATCAAATACATGGCCTATTTCCTCCCCGCCACACTCTGGTGGCTGTTGTCTCTGCTCGCCAGTGTGTTTGTGGTTCTTGATGTCCAGTACTGGGTGCTCTGGTATGTGCCGGCTCACTCCTGGTGGGTGCTTGGTGGGGCCAGGGCCCCCTGGCTCTGTTGGGCCTCTGCTGGGGGTGGTGCGCCCTTGGGTTTCAGGGTTCTGTGTCCATGACTGGATCTTATCCGGCGTGGCCTGTTGGCTCATTGCTGCAGGTCCCTGGGCTGCACTGTGGCTGCTGGGTGACTTTCTGGTGCTTTCCTCTGCTCTTCCTTGCTGTCTGTCTCGGGTTATAGGGGGCAGGTCTGTGGCTCCTCACACCCGCTATTGAATATTCTTATGGAGAAACTTTATAGAAAAGTGTGCTCATACATACTCCCACAGGTGTCTGCATTCAGGTGTTTACAGATACACAGATATACAGATATACTTTATATTGAGCTGTGGTTGACACTAAATACATTTCAAATTCATTAGTGTACTTTTCAGTAACATTATATAGGCATTTCTGCAGGTATACAAGCAGTCTTCTAGTGTGTTATCTTGTATTCTCTTTATCCTTATTTCTCTCCTCTATTCTAATCTCCTTCTCTCCCTTTTCGCCCCACCTCTCACCTTTCTTGCTTTTCTTTTCCCCTCATATGCTGTTTAATACTTTTCTTCAATACATTTGTATTATATAAATTTGCCTAAAGTTGTTTTAAAGGCTCATGATCATTTTACCAAGGCTGTATCTGTAATTATAGTTAGCAGTTACCTACCAAAACAGTAGGGCAGGAATTAGGGATTGTACAACACAGTTAATTTAAGTAACAACTACCTGTATTAACCTATAAACAAAAGTTAATTTTTTTTCAGCTCTAGTTGAGTTCCCAAACATTATGTTCTTAGTAATACATTGGCAAATAAAGATGAGAAAGCTAAGTGAACCTTCAGTGAAATGCTACAAGCAGATAAAATAAAGCAAAAAGTAAAAGTGAACTAAAATAACACAATAATAAACTTAAAAAAGAGAATCTGTAAGTTATTTACATTATTTCATATTTAACAAAGTGTTTCAATGCAAAAACATAAATAGTCATGCAAAAGTCCTCACACCCCTTAAACCTTTTTACATTTTCTTTTGTCACAATTTAAAACATTAGTGTATTTTAATGAACTTTTGTGTTACAGAACAAAAATGAATAAATATGCATCCCATACTTTTCAAATTTATGTTTGTTAAAATGTCCATAAACCATGTATCAATTTCTGGTGGATTCTACATTGACCTGTCACATAAACTTCCAATATAATTGCACTGATTTTTGTCTTTGTAACATGATACAGTGTAGAAATATATTCAGAGTTATGAATATTTTCACAAGACACTTACCTAATCTTACTTCACTTTAATAAATTACACTGCTCAAAAAAAGTAAAGGGAACACTAAAATGACACATCCTAGACCTGAATGAATGAAATCATCTCACTGAATACTTTGTTCTGTACAAAGTTAAATGTGCTGACAACAAAATCACACAAAAATCATCAATGGAAATCAAATTTATTAACCAATGGAGGCCTGGATTTGGAGTCACACACAAAATTAAAGTGGAA
>JAHUTJ010027583.1:0-10517 GCA_036250325.1 Characodon lateralis
AATTCATAGTTTTGATGCCTTCAGTGTGAAGCTACAATATTCATAGTCATGAAAATAAAGAAAACTCTTTGAATGAGAAGGTGTGTCCAAACTTTTGGTCTGTACTGTATAGATGGTTAAGAGAATTGACCCCAGTACTAAACCCTGTGGTACTCCACAATAAACCCCGGAGTTTGAAGATTATTTATCATTTACATGAACAAACTGGAATCTGTCAGACAAATAAGATTTAAACCAGCCTTGTGCTGTTCCCCTGATCCGTACAGAATATTCCAGCCTTTCTAAGAGAATATTGTAATCGACTGTATCAAATGCAGCACTGAGATCTAAGAGGACAAGTACAGACACAAGTCCATTATCTGAGGCTAGGAGAATATCATTTGTGACTTTCAGCAGAGCTGTTTCAGTGCTATGATGAGCTCTGAAACCTGAGTGAAACTCTTCAAACAGATTATTACTGTGCAAATGCTCACACACTTGAGTAGCAACTATCTTCTCAATAATTGTAGATAAGAACAGAAGATTGGATATAGGTCTGTAATTTATTAAATCATCTTGATCAAGCAAAGGTTTCTTAAGTAAAGGTTTAAATACTGCTCCCTTAAAAGCCTGTGGTGCATATCCATTTACTATGGATAGATTAATCATATCTAAAATGGGGCTGCTAATCAGAGGGAACACTTCCTTTAATAATTTGGTTGGTCTAACATACAAGTAGAATGTTTAGATGAAGCTAATATTTTTGTTAACTCAGGTATTTTAATTTTAATATCCTTAAGATTATGATTAGTTTCTGCTCTTTATCTTTGTCTTTTTAAATCTTTCTGCCCCAATCTTGCACAGACATCCCACAGCTTCCCCCTATATTGGGTTGAAACAGATTCTGTCGGGCTTAGCCCTGCCCTGCCATAGATGTATCCCCATCCAAATAATGGACAAACAGTATCCCACATTCTTGATTTTTAGTTTACAAACACTTCTTATGGTGACTAACTAATTCTGAAATTATGGAGCTCATAGCTCTTTATACAGTGGAGTTACAGGGGGATACAGCGAATATCAGGCTGATCCTGAACAATATTCCACACTCTTGATTTCTGTACTTAAAACATTTCTCATAATGAAGACTGATGTCCCCGCCTGTCTGCAAAGGAACATACAAGTACTTTCTCCACATTATCACTTTATTTTTTCTACAAAAATACATACCTTTCAATAACGCTGTAAATTTGAGGAAACCAATGACCTGTTTTTTTGGCTATCATCTTGAATGTAGATCTATCAAAGAATACTCAGCTTAGAGTGTATAAAACATGTCATTGTTAGCAATACTGTTAGTCAGCTCATATGTGGAATAAAAAAACAAAAAAGCCCATACACCACAAAAGAACATATGTATTGCTACATTTAATAAGTACCATGTTAATTTTAACAGAAATTAAAAGGGAAATATTGTTGTCAGAAATTTGAATGGTGGTGTGTTACATACTGTTGTACACTGTTAAGGCATGGCGAGGCAAGATTAATTATATAGCACATCACAGCAACAACACGATTCAACACAACAACACAAGTGCTTTACAACTTTGCAGTTACAATCAAAAGAACATAAAAAAAGTACATTGCAGTGGCATGATAAAGTAAAGAAAAGTTGTACTACAGACTAAAATTAATGAATTGTTATATTTTAGGGCTGAACAGCCCCCCTGTTGGAAAAATGTAATTCTTTAACCCATTCATTGATGCACTTTGTGCTATTTTGGTTCATAGTTAATACCATAAAGTCAAAAAGTCAAACGTTGACTTAGCAGTAACTAATTATAATCTTAAGGATATTAAGGGTATTAAAATTAAAATACTAGATAGGTGGAGTAGAACAGGGATACACATTCTGGCAGTGTAGAATGAAATAAGAATGTTACAATGAAGATGTTAGAACAGACGCTGTGTTGAAGATTATGGTGATGGCAAGGAGGACTTCCAGCCTGAATGACTATGTGCTACAGAGAAAAATGCCAAAACAAGTAACAAGCTGCTTTAACATCTGTATAAGATTTTCCATTGATTATTGAGAAGACTATAAAAACTTTTCTACATGCAATTTTATTACAATGTATATTAAAACTGTTTTTTTCACTTCTTATACATTGTTATATTTTGGAAAATACCTGTCCTGTTTCCTACCAATTAACATCACTTTAAATCTAGATATGCCAGGGTTTTGAATCATGTTTTGCTTAACTTAATTGAGTGTTTATTTTTTTATTTGGGATCTGTTTCAAATGATCTATTCATATGGATCTAGCAACAAAAAGGTGTTTTAAAAGACTAAATTAGACAACTGTTTAGTACTCAGATGCATTTTTGTTATCAGCAGACAAAGATATAGCGATCTGGAAATGATCACCGATCACTTTACATTTTGAGAATGTTGTATTTCAAGCATTAATGTTTTTATGAATCGAGTTTAGCTGACATGCTCAGAGCAGTACTCAGTCTTTTGCACTGCCTTTGCAGCTCAGTCTCCTCCATTTCATGCAGCTTAGTCACATCAAAAAGAAATCCAAACATTTTGTCAAACTCCTGCATTTGTTTAAAGCTGGTATGGAGAGCAGGGAGGGCCTGGTCCACTATCACGTTAAAATACTACGATATATACATCTGCTGTGGCTCTGAAATATCTTCATTTTCATCACGTATTACAGCTTCCAAATCAGAAGCAAATGTCCATTGCAGTAGCTTTTGCAGACACAAATTCAGTGTCTCTGTATTTTTACATGAAGTCATTTAATCCATATAGCTGCGATAAGGCCACGTCAAGCTGCAAGTCTTTTGACTGGAGTGTCCTACAAGGCAAACAAGATATTACACCATATCACCATGGAAATGATAAATTCAAACCTCATTAGCCAGTGACTTGAATTCACTTTTAATTTTGGGGTCGTTACAGTCTTCTGACACTGGAGCAAAACATCTTTGATGTCACTTGTTTAATAGCGTATTGCTTTTATACTCTCTACCCGACACTCCCACCTTGTTTCAGACAGAAGTTTAACCGTGAAGATTCTGAACTTTTGCTTTGAGTATTTCCCATCGTTTTGGAGAGCAAACGAATATGGTATAAAGTCATTGTACAATGCCCAGAAATTACATTGCTTTTGGGCAGCATTTTGCCATATCTCCCAGTGTTAATAGGAAAAAAAAAGAGAGTTGATCGTGTGGTAAAGCTCAGCTAAATGGATCAGTATGAAAATGACACACAACTCATTATAAAAAAATTTTTGTTGCTCCACCGTTGTTCCACCACATTAACATATTCAGACATGCTAGCTTCGGGCATCAGCTCAGCCACCGCATCTCTGGAAGTGCTGATAAATTTATCCAGCAATCCCCATAGTGACTTAATGAATTCCTCCTTCTTTTTAAATTTTTTCCTTTTCTCAGAACCTGATTCGTGCTTGCGAAATCGGTTGCGTTTTTTTGCAGCTTACATTTTGGCTTCCCCCTCTCTTCCTTCCTCAGGAAGGCGTAATGACATAGCAACAATGAAAAACCTGCTATATTTGTTGGATTTTCTTTTACATTTTTATGTGTCCTTGACAGAAACAATCATAAAAAAAATGCATTTATTAGAAAAACAAAAAATAAAAAAATTTGCAGGCGTGAGGCACCCTAGTATAGCAACGCCCTGTGCGGTTGCCCAGTTCGTACAGTCTATGTGACAGCTATGTCTCCAACAACGAAACCTAATGTGTGCATTTGAACTTGCAGGGCTGCCTGGTGAAACTGAGGAACTGGTTTGCTTCAAACTATCTGAGCACTGCGTCAGGAGTGGTGACGATGTTTATGATTCAGGTACAATTCATTCAGCATTCCTGTTTTTCTAATCATCCTATTATTTTATGTTTGCACAACAAGTATCGTCTGGCTTATAGGTACCTTTTCAAGACCATTGTTTTAAATGTTGAGGTTAATGGTTCTATTTGTAGCTATGAAAGCCATATGATCCAATTAAATCGAAAAATACCTAAATTGTGTGAGATCTATTGAATGAATGTTTGAAGGGTTTGTTCTGGTAACCCAGCATTATTTTAGCACCTTTTAAAATATGAGCAAATGTTAATCACTCGGAGCAATACTAATATGAAGCCAATTATAAACTGGTTTAACGCCATATAAATAGGGAACATGTTGAATGACTCGAAGAGTCATGACTAACAGCACCTGAGGCACAGCCTCATTGTCAGAGAGTCACGGTGATTGTTATACACAGTATACACTGCTAATTTTACAGGTTTTCCCACTTGCAAAGCATGTAGAAGTCGTTTTATCATAGATACTCTTCAACTGTGAGTGGCAGAATCTTAAAGAAAAATCCAGAAAATCACATTGTGTGATTTTTTTAGGTAATTAATGTGCATTTTATTGCATGACATTAGTATTTGATCACCTAACAACCAGTAAGAATCCCAGCTCTCACAGGCCTGTTAGTTCTTCTTTAAAAATCAGGGCTTAAAGCCTTCTGGGCTTTAAGAAGCCCTCCTAATACAGGTAATGAGTGGAGAACAGGAGGGCTTCTTAAAGAAGAACTAACAGGCCTGTGAGAGCTGGGATTCTTACTGGTTGTTAGGTGATCAAATACTAATGACACGCAATAAAATGCTAATTAATCACTTACAGATCACACAATGTGATTTTCTGGATTTTTGTTTAAGATTCTTTCACTCACAGTTGAAAAGTACCAATGATCAAAAATTAAAGACCTCTACATGCTTCGCAAGTGGGAAAACCTGCAAAATCGGCAGTATGTCAAATACTTGTTCTCCCCACTCCCCGAACCTAGCTCAGATTACAGAGTACTGCAGCAGCTCTTACCAAAGCAGTCCTGAGGAAATGCAACTTTATATATGTGGTCAAGTAGTCTCCTGCTAACACTTGAGCATAGCCAAATACAGCCATGGAGTCAGTGTGTCTAAAAATATATATACGTGGATGGGTCAGAACTTCTTCCAGCTTAATACATCAGAAATTGTTGAGTTGGAAAATGCTATGTTCACTTACTTTGCTTGTCTACTTTCTCTAGCAAGTAATGAAGGGTAGCTTGTGTTATTTGTACAATTTAACTAAATAAAGTTATTGTAAATGAAGTTGTTGTAACTTTTTATTTTCTAAAGTCAAAATATTTGATGAAAGGTGCAAAATGCTTACAACTCTAATTTAATGCATGCCTTTAAGTTATGTGAACCATGATTTGGTACTGCTTTATCAATATCTTTCTCATTGTCTTTGTGTACAGTTTGTGTGCCTGAGCATCACTATCCCTCTGTTTTGCCACTTCAGTCGAAGAGGACTGGGTTACCAGTGATAAAGAGCTCCATGAACCTTCCTACAACTTAGAAAACGTAAAAAACGAAAGTCCACAAGATCATCCTATTAAAGTGCTCTGACTTTCAACACATGGGAAGGGCTGGAAGTTGTTTCGATATAATCGGAGTTTAGTTCTTATAAATTTTGACTAAATCAGTTACTGTTTTCCAACAAGGTTGAAAAAACAAAATATCTTATTGCTCAGCATTCATACTCTAAATGTTATCACTCTCCTGTACTCTCCTGAAATATAGTAGCTCTTCATGGTGAGGCACAAAACCGTATTCATGCCTACAGGTCCTGACAGAGATGAATATGTTATTTACAAGCTGACATCCTGCAGCCACTTAACAAATGGCTGCAGGCTGTATTTTTGTTATGGGTACTCTGAATCTAGTATTCTGTTATTAGTTCCCAGCAATGTTTATGATCTGGTTATTAATAATCACTGGTAAACATTTACTTGGTAGGTAGCCTTTCAGAAGGGCATACAGTATGTTACTCCTGTGAATTTAAGGCAACTTTAGATACCGTTAAGTGTCATAGTGGGTTCTTCTCAGATTTAATGGGAACAGATTGACGGCTACCTCAGCTGGTTCTCCATGAATAGTTTGATCTGGTGCTTCCCGTTGATTCCTGAATTAATCTGAAACTGGGAGGTGCGTAAGTCATATAATTCCGTTAGACTAATGTGTACAGGCCTAATGTGCATTTTAGTGTATGTAATGTGTCATACCATTTAAATGTCATGTTTTTCTGAAATGCTTTAAGGTATTATTACAAAAGTTTTATGATTTCTTCATTCTTGGGGCTACGTTAGTTGAATGACATGACCATTAAAGATCTTATCCTTGAAATTCAATGTGTTTTCCTTTCAACCTAAAGGAAAAGTTCAGATTGTTTTAAGTGAGGCTTTGTGTTCTTATTAGGTATGTCTACTATATAAACACCTGAACTATCCCTTAAAAACATGGAGTTTTCTCATACCACTGAATAGTTTTAGAAAAGGTTTTTTGTCATAACTGCATACACATTTAGCTGATTTTGTTTGATTTTGTGTGCCAAGATAAACTATTTTATTCTAACACTTAGTGCCACAGTGTCTGGGCAGGAATTACTATGAGTTCAGTTGGTAGTTTAACTTAAGGGTGAATGAAACAGTGCTTTAAAATATGGTCTGTTTTGTGTGACTGCCATTATTTCTAAACTGTTACATACTCAGCAGAAGATTGGGTCTATTAGGTCTGTGTTGCTCCAGCTGACCTGAGACACAGACACAATCCCAGACTGTTGTTAATCTCATTATTGTTTCATAATATTTTAGAGAACATGGAAATAATAACTCGGTAGGTTTAAAGTTTGTTTGAAACCACTGTGAATGTTGTCGTTGTGGTGTACATGAAATCTTTATGATGTTGGATTTATGGCTTGAGACTCTTCAGTGTTTGTGTTATTGAAATGATTAGCAAACAGCCTGTCTGTCTGAAAGACAGTGAACCTGCATGGAGCTTTAAGGCAACAGCAGGTAATAGAGAGTTATGGGGCATGAACAAAACAAATAAAAAATAAATAAATAAAAGTTAGTAAATAGCTGCCAGATGTTTTCTGTTAATACGAATTGCTTTGTTGATGTCAATAGGTTTTATGTTACATCTCTTCTGACAGACACAAGACTCGGATGTTTTTAAAGTCAATGAATGATTGAACCTTACAGGCTTTAAAGCAAAGTGCATTTGGTTTGCCATGTTTTCCTCCAGAATATCTTAATCAAGTAAACAAATCCACATAGTTACTCTTTGGCCTGGCTACCAATGATCCATTTATTGCAGTTTAACACTTTATTGCCTTTGTCATAATAACAGTTATAAGTAGTGAGACATTATTAAAACATCTTAGCGACATAAAAAGTGCATAAATCCAAAGCTGTATTTATTAGCTGCTATCCATATGCTGGATTTCAACCAAAACTAATGTTTGTTTCCTAATTCTAACTGATCATGTTTGGTTCTTAGCCCAAAACACTGAAATGGATCTGAATAAATTAAATCAGAGATTAGTCCAAATGTGCCTAAAATTTAGACCCTTTGAATAACCACATGGTGGCAGCAGAGGATCCAACAGTCAAACAAATTCACTGTTAATCCATTCAACCAGTGTTTGTCAGTGTAGAATGAGTGGACTGTCTGAGGAGCAACCTCAGACAGTCCAGAGGATGATTTAAGCACATGGCTGAACATTTCATTACTATATTGTTAGCTTTGGTTACTTAAGTGCAAATCAATTACAACCAAACAATAATATGGCCATTAAATAATGTCATTAATATTAGCAGTGCAAAATATTATAAAGGGTCACCTGCATGTAAATTATTGCAGCAGTTTATGTGATTAGACAGCAAATACAGGTGTAATTAATGGACCCTGAACAGCATTTCCTAACATACTGACTCCACCCACACTTATGGCTGCTGGAGTTATAACCCTGTTGACATGACAGATGGAGTTGGCAGAGTTATTCTGTACCACGAAAACAGTCAGTGGTTTGATCTCATCCTTGGGGCAAGAACATGAAACTCCACAGTGTGCACTTTAAACCTGGTTAAACTGCATTAGTCTAAAAAATAGATAATAAAAAAATACTACCAAAAAAAACCCAACTTTATTTAATAGAAATACTTATGAGACTGGAAGTGATATTATATTTGGAATTTTAAAATTGTGGAGTACACTCTGTGAGCAATAATTACTTGGTTTCTTATCTAGATTACTCGTATCAGTAAAAAAGCTCCTGATCGGTTCTAAAGTCTGCAGCAGTGGAACAAACCATTAGTCCTGTTTTAGTGTCTTTGTACTGCTCACCTGTTAATTTTAGAATCCTTTCTTAAATCCTGACCTTAACTTTCAGGGCTCTGCATGGTAGAGCTCCTTCTCATATTACTGAACTATTAAAGCCTCATACACTAATTCAGACCCTCTGTGGAACAGTCTGGACTCATTTAAAAAGCAGCTGAAGTCATGCTTAATAAAACTTGCCTCATTTAAGATCTTTTATATTTATTATTATATTTGTTTTTAATTTTTTTCGTGTCTTTCATTTATGAATGAATTATACAAATGTTTTAAATTGGTGAAATGTGATTTTCACCTGTAAAAGGCACTACAAAAATAAACTTTAGTTACTTTCAAACATGAAACCATGGATCTACACTGTCTTGTGTTAATAGTACAATGGTGTTGGGGATATTTTCTTGGCAGTTTAAACTTTTTAGTATTAACTAAACATTGTTTGTACACAACAGCTTACTTGAGTATTGTTGCTCAAGTAGGCTGGACCATGTCAACCTGTTAATGACCACACTGTACCCATCTTCTAATGGCTTCCAGCAGGATAATAAGTCTAACCAAAATAGCACGGTTTCATGTTTGTTTAAAATTTTAATATTCTTTTGGCAACATTTAATATCCAACAACACTAAGTTTTACACATTCAGTGCTAGCATCTGTCCAGTAGATTCACAGGGTCACACACTTGTGAGTACAAGAAAAACCAATAAAAGCTGTATAGGCTATGCTATCCCCCACACATACATTCTTCCACTGACTTGTTGTCCTTCACTTTGCAAATGGCGTCTTCACCTCCATCATCGCACTTCGCCTTTTCTCTAGCTGTCATGGGGATCTGTATTATCCATTTCCTATTTAAAACAAAGCAGGTCACACAGGTAAGTAGGTCAGTGCACAGCTGAAGTTGTGAATCCCTCTGGCTTCAACACATGCTAGTGTGCTGTAGGTGTCGTCACCCTGCCAACTGCTCCCCTAAGACATCAGACGTCGAGGCAAGGCACATTTCTCTGCAGGAAGCTCAATCAGTGTGCCAGACAATCTGTTCATTTTAAAACACCATCAGTTCCTTCCTTAACCAAGGTCTTTCCTTTCTTGTCCTACTTTGCTATTTTTTCTCTCAGCCTGCATTTCCATCACCAAATGTGTAAATGTTTCTCAGAGTTGTCCTTCTCTGTTTCACAGAGGGGCTCTGTGTGGATGGAACTTGCGCAGTGTGGATACGTCTTCATCGGCTTTTCAGGGGTGGAGCTTATCTGTGAAGGTGTGCCCCTGTGGGGAGGGGATTTGTGGCGTTTGGTTTCAGGGACATGTGTTTGATGTCTGTGTCCTGGTTGGAGGTGGCCTTGTGAGGAAATTCATGTTGGGGTTCAAGGGGGGTGGGGGGCTCTTGGGGTTGATATTGGAATTAACTGGGGGGTTGGGACTGTTTCATGCTGGGACGGCTCTGGTTGGCGGCCTCGTTTGGACCAGGTAGACTCCTCTTTTGTTTGTGGCCCCCTCTCCAGATGAGGACGGGGGTCATTGGGGGCTAGGGTCGGAGCTGGGGGTTGGGGTCTGGGCTGGGGTCATTCAGGTTCGGGTGGTGCCGACACTAGTCTGAGCTGGTGCTGGGGCGGACTGCGTGTCTCCAGCCCGGAAGGAAGGGGACCACCTCTTGGGCCCAAGGGCCGGTTGCCACTCTGGGGTATCAGTACCAGGACCTGGGAGTATAGAGTAGGTATGGGGAGTGTGAGTGAGTGTACGACGTCCATTGTTTTGTGTCTTTATGTTAGGTTTGTGGGTGTGAGCATTTTTATGTTGTAGGCATGAGGGTGGGCATGTGTCATTGTGACTAGGTTGGGTCTTGGGCAGAGCGAGTAATTCCTCATCGCCACATTCCCTGCCGGTGGCGGGTGTTTCTGCCTGCTGCTGTATTGGTGGTTCTTGGTGTCCAGTGCTGGGTGCTTTGGTGTGTTTCGGCTCACTTCTGGTGGCTGCTTGGTGGCTCTGTTGGGCCTCTGCTGGGGGGTGATGTGCCCGGGGGGCTCAGGTCTGTGGGTCCATGGCTGGATCTGCTGCTGCCTAGATGGCTGCCGGCTTGGCCTTTGGGCTCGTCACTGCAGCTCGGTAAGGCTTCTGCACTGTGGCTGCTGGGTGGTTCCCCAAGGGCCCTCTTCTGGTCTTCTCTGTACCTGCACCTGGGAGTATACAGGTCCTTCTCAAAATATTAGCATATTGTGATAAAGTTCATTATTTTCCATAATGTCATGATGAAAATTTAACATTCATATATTTTAGATTCATTGCACACTAACTGAAATATTTCAG
>JAHUTJ010027584.1:0-10513 GCA_036250325.1 Characodon lateralis
AGATGGAGACATAGATACTCCTGACCTCACCAACAGCAAAACATGTATTCTGTACCATCTTACAGGATACATTGTAAATAAAGTCATCAAACATTCCAACATCTGTGATGGATGTTCAAGTTCAATTAAGCAAAATGATGACACTTTGTAAGGAGAGCACAGTGCCCTATTGATACTGAAGGAATTCAAACCAGGAGTGCTGTGTCGGCCATCACATGAAGCCTTCAGTCTGGTCCAAAAAGTTGAAAAACTCTTCAGAACAAGGTCTAGTCAGTCTGTCATGGAGCTCTACAGAGTAAAGGAAATCTATTAGAAAGCATGCTTCCTTCATGTCACGATGTGCAAAGAAAATTAACCAGCAGATTTATCAGGCTGAGACTAAGAATAGCAGCAAAACATATCTTTACTGAAATAAAAAAAAATCTGGCCAATGCTGGACATCTCGGAAGTACAAACCAGGTGAAAAACACAAAGAATAAACAATGTCAAACATTATCTTGCACCCCAATAAGCAAGCCCTCAGCAAACACCTTGACTGTTACCACAGAAGAGCTTGGTCTGTCCTTTGCAAACATCCCCCCACCCAGGGCAGCTTCAATACCTGTACATATGGATGGTATATTTGGAGGGATTTTTTTTGTCACCTTACATTTAATTTCATCAATTCTGCATAGGTTATATCCATACATAGTCTTGGCATCTTTAGTAAATTTCAGGAAAAAAAAAAAGTTTTTGTTACTGTTCTACTGTGTATTGATGCTGATATGTTCCAGTAATAATTTGTAATTTCTTGTTCTGTCTTGAGATAGATTCTAATATCTACTTCAACTTCACCCATGACTAGCAAATGCAAAATTAATAACATAAAACAAATGTTAAGTAACAGTCCTGCTGTAAATACCAACTTTGTGAAGGTCTTAAAATCATTTTGTTCAAACATCTTGATTCAGCTCTTATTTTTAAGGACAGAACAATGAGATCTTGTTACCTTTGTGGTTCAGCAGTTCCCTTAAGCCATTCTCGTGTGGTGTACCTGGAAAAGAATAATACAAAATGACTCATCTTCACAATCACTTTTAATGATAATGTCTCCATTTATGTAGCCATCGTTGACAAACAATCTATAACTGTAACTAAAACCATGCCTAGATGTGCTAGTTCAGTAGCTGGAATTACAATAAAAATTTGAAAATTATCAACATTAAGAATGTAAGCTGTAATAGACATTTCAAAATGTTGAATCAGACTCAGTGAGATAGACCCATCTAAACCCGGCGTGCTTGCAATGAGCTAGCCTCAGTTAAAATACAACAAGTGAGTTAACATGCTTAATTAACTAAACCTGGCGATATAAAATATAATTGCTAAACTGCAATACAGAACAGTCAACTAAAGCTTCACAATAGCAAAATAATGTTGTGTTGTCATCAACTTACCATAAACAATCCTTCCGATACACTAATATTAGCTATTAGCAGCTCCATGACCCATATGACTTCCGCATTCCATTCTTTCTATAGAAGTCAATGGGAGTGTCGTAACTCTCTCTTTCTATGGCGCTGAGAGGAACTAGTTGGTTGTTTCCTCGCAGAAGACCAGTGAACAAGATCGGACGGAGAAAGACGCTACAGATGAAGCAGAGGACCAGAGACACAGCCCAGCTGATCAACTGCATTAAAAAAGGGATCAAGCTGTCTGCCCTGAATCGACTGTGTCTCGAAATTGAGAACCTGATTTCCTCTATTGCCTTTTTACCCAGACAAATGAAGTGAACTTGATTGGTGAACAACTGATTGCTCTAAGTTTCAGGCTTCTGGAAGTCCTGAATCAACCTCTGTTATACCTAGGGAGTTTCCTTCAACTCTTCACCCTCTGGAAGCTACTTTCTTCTGAGACATATGAGAACAAAGTTCCTGTTTGACCATGGAAACCTGGAGCATCAGTGCCTGTCCACTCAGAGGAAGAACATTTTTTGCACATGCCTTAACCTTAGCCAGATGCAACAAAACCCTAGATATGTTTAAAACTGATGCATTCAGACACTGATTACAGTACACTTGCCTTGCAAAGGAGTTCATCTGCTATTTATTATATCAAGCTAAATATCTTGTTATTAAGAATTTAAAATAAAATAAAAAATAAACAAGTAGTTACAATTCTCAATAAGTTCACAGCTCCAATTTCTACCTTAGCCATACCTTTTCAAGTCTGTCTCCAACAATTGTGAAAACTTTGTTATTTAACATTGTTCATTTTCTTTTGGTTTTTGTTTTATTTTATGGTGCATCACTCTTTATTCTGTGTTTGTTACTTTAGAATAAAAAAGATATCTATGTTTGCAGGATGCACACAGGAGAATCATTTTACTAAATTTAAAGGCACATGGATGATAAGTAAAGCATAATGATGGCTTCTTTGGGTATGCTTTTGTTTAATCAATAATGAATATACACAATTCCCTGCTCTTCTTGTAACATGACAGCCAGTCAGACAGAATAAAACAGCTTGATTATCTCAAATGTACATTAAATGAATGAAAGAGTGGGATTTAGCCTCAAATTGACACACAGTAAAGGCAGTCTGTAGAGCGCATCTTGAGATGAAACATCAATGTCCGTATGCATATAGTAGCAATTCACCACTGGAATCAGTGGAAGATCAAAGACATGTGGCCTAGTGTGAATAGGTCTGAAAACCTCTGATCCCTGTTGGTGGTTCATATCGGTGTTTAAAATGCCAACATTTGATCGTCTAATTATTTGTTGTTAATCAAAAGCTGTCATGTGCCAAAGATCAGTTAAATGATGTCATCTCTTAAAGAGAATCCAATTCCAAATGCTGACAAAAAGTCTAACTGGAGCAGATGATATGATATGCATAGATATTGGCACAGACAGTGATCATTATGACACTGAATACTCGCTTTAGGTTTAAATATCTGGCTAACCCATTGAGTTTGCTTTGTGGCACACATTCCTGAAGATAAGAATGAGTTCATGAATTTCAATTTCAATAGTTTAGACTTTAAAAGTTATTCAAATGTCAAAACGTTTTTAAAAGGGATAAAATAAACCTGACTTTAGTCTATGAGCTCTCCAGAATGCACTATGCAATCTACATGGATTTTTTTATTCAATTTTACAGCTGCTTGTCTATCTTTTTCTTTTTTTGTAAATGTTTTTTGGTCAGACATTTCAAAACATAGCCCAGGGCAACAAAAGGTGGAATCGTTACACAAATGTTTTAATGGTTTAATAAATGTACACACTCAAACTTAAAATACATAATTTTTTAAACTTATTGTTTTTATACATCAGAAGAAAAAAATTCTCTTTACAAATTCTCATCACAGCTACTGACACCCAAAGCATAACTTGATATTTCTGTAACATAGTTTAACATGCCTTCTTAATTGTTGGGCATTTAAGCAGGTTTAGGTGTACGTGTTTAGGTTTAGCTTTTCTTTTGGGTTTATCTTCAGCATCTCACCTTATCCAGTTCTTTTCCGTGTGATTATTCTTGTTTATGTTCTACAGGTGGTGCTTTATTACTTTATTCCTCCAGGTTTACTCTTTTTTTTATTCTTGTATTCTGCTCATTGCATATTTTAGATAATTTTCTACATCTGTAAGATTTTTCCCTGTGGTTAGATAGTTCCCTTGCATCCTGTTTAGCTCCACCCATGCTGGTTTCCCACTCCCAGTCAGCTACTTAGTAATCAGCTTATTCAACCAAAGCACTAGTAGCCATGATCTAAGAAGGCTGAAAGGGTATCGCAAAATTACACAAAGAAAGACCACTCTATTTAGCATGCTTATATCATAGATCATTATCATTTTGTTGTTGAATCCAAAATTTAAAAAAAACTTTAAATGTACAGAAAATACAATTCAATTTAGCACTTTATTCTTCATTTGCAGTCACAATTTCTCTTTTTAGGGGTGGCAGCAGCAACCATCTATAAAAGTAGATTTACAACAGCTAAACATATCAGGAGACAATGGATAACTGTTCTCCTGCCCTCTAAGAGTTGAAGAACCAGGAAAATAGTGACTTGTTTTTTCCTTTTATGCAGTATCTTCTGTCACATCTCAAAGACCCCCAAAAGAGAAATCATATTTCATATAACTAAATATAATCTTCACTCAGGGGCTTCATTTGGTCTGGACGATTTTCGGAACGTTTTGCCTATTTTTATCTGTCTTAAAATACATGCAAATACAAATAACCGACTGATGCTTTCACTCACAAAACTAGCAAAACAGCTTCAGTGGGTCACAAAGCATAAGTATTTTTCTTGTATATTTTAGACCCAATAAATTTTTCATTCTGCCAATCAAGTGTTTTCAAAGTGTTTTAAAATCTGTACACTTTTGTGTTCAGTCAAACCTTCGTAGAGCTGCATTTGGATAAAAACAATGTGATATTTACAATCTGCCACATAGATGATGGCTGCAATATGCTATGAAAAAACGGCTGTTGCTAAAATAACAAAGAAAATGCAGTTTTTTTAATAACATTTATAAGTGTCTTGGCAAAACTTTATTTTGTATTTGAATGAATTGTTTGAGTGTAGCAAATTCCATTGTTTCTAATGCACCAAGTTAGGAATAGCAGGTTCTCAATTTAAAACAGTTGTGTTTAAGCTTGAGTTTTAAGGTGCAGTTGTTGTTTTTTTTATTTATTTGTCACTCATTTTTGTATATGTCATTCTATATTTTTTGATTCCAAAGCAAAGACTTGTTTTGAAATATACAGAAAATACAGCTCTGTTGAGCTCATTTTTAGCAGTTGGCAGCAGCAAACATAATGAATACTATTACAGCTAAACATATTAGCATACAATAGATACGTGTTCTGATTGCCTATAAGTGTGTATTCATCCCTGTACTCTCACTGCAGATAGTACACTTTGCCCCACTGTCTCGTGTTTAACCCTGTCTCTCTCCTGGACTAAGCCATTAAGGGAGCTACTGCTGCTAACTATATGTAGATTTTGCTACTGACTCAGAGCTTATCAGTTAACATTCACCATGTTCCTGGTTGCTTTATTATTATCATCAGATCTTTGAATGTACCAAGAAAGAGTTTGTGTGGCTGAATCATGTAAACATTTAATTATGTGTAACAAACAAAAAAGATAGATGAAGTTAGGAAGCTAAGAAATCATGTCTTTTTAAGTTTAAAAAGGTACCATCTACAGTTAAGTGCAATCAACTTTTTCTCAAATTGGCATAACAACAGAATTTAACTGCAATATATTATACCTTGGATCATTTTAGAAAGTATGGAATTGAATTTGTGAGAATAAATTGCCTTGAGATTACTTTTGCTGTGAATAAGTATATAAATAAACTGACAAATGTGTATGGAATTTTCAGACGACACCTTCTGTCACATTTCAAATATTGAGGAATATCTTTGCCTATTTTTATCCGTTTGAAAAGACATGCAAATTCAGTCAACAGACGGATGCTTTATCTTACAAAACTAGCAAAACAATTTCAATCTGTAGGTTACCAAGCATAAGTTTTATTGTGTGTTGTTTATTTCATACTTGTGAATTATTCATTATGCCAATCAAGCATTTTCAAAGTGTTTTAAAATCTGCACAGTTTTGTACTCTGACAAATCCCCCTTTGCTCACTATATGGATAACTACACTGTGACATCCACAATCTGCCACAGAGAAAATGGAATATAGAACAGCAGCATGAATATGGCTGCAGGTGAAATTATGTCTCCATATGGTCCAACAATAAATCCATCACATGTGTCATCAACCACAGTGCATAACAGGGACAACATATTGTTTTCTTGTCTGTTGCGAGTGTTTAGTTGAGCAAAATGCTTAGAAAACTTAAGTACTGAAATGTAAACGATGGAAATTATGCAACCTTTAAGGCAACTAGACAGGCTTTCAACCCTTACTGGTTTTACCCCTAGATGTTCCTCTAACCACCATCTTAAGACAATTTTATGAAAGACATACATTTTTATTTTTTTTTTACTGTGGTGCATGATATGTATAATATTAACATTAGATTCTTACGATGAATAAAGTACTTTTCTGACGTTTTCATGATGGACTGTTATTCAGTTGCATTCAATAAATATCCTGCATTTTCTTGTTTTCGTTTTCCCCCAAGTCAGACCTTTTCATTAGGAAATAACAGGCAAATTTCATCTACATGTTTAAGTTGGTTATTCAGAAATTTCAAATCCCCTCAGTGCCCTGAACAAGCCAAAGAAACCTGTGCACCCCATCAACAAAAAGAGACGCTACAAAGGTGAAGTGCTGGAAACATATTCTATTAACTTCCCTTACAAATGGGATGTTCTAAACCTGGTTATGATTAACCTGCACTTGCTGGCAACTGTGTCTTAAAAGCTTTATATAGTGGTAACTTTGTCAAATTGCATTTTTTAGCAGTCTTTGACACCGCTCCAGAAAAATTTAGTTATCTCTTCAACAATAGGTTGTTTTGATTGGTATTAGGCCAACTCCGCCTTCGGACTCAAGGATATAAAAGAGAAGCACATATCATAATCCCACTTTGACAAGATTGTAAATTGCTGAAGGTCCTAGTGACTCTTTAAACTTGCCATACATGCAGACACCTCAGCGAAATGCAGACCCTGCTGGGTCATGTAAGCACTCACTACAGGGCCTTAAGAGCTTAAGCTTTGATGTGTGGTTAGATCCACAGACATAAAAGGAGGGAGTAATGCAGAGAGGGAGAGAACAAGTATTAGGTTCAAGGCCATGTTAGTTTGATTTTATACTTTCAAGCTGGAGAACAACCGTTCAAGTAGGGCACAATGTTGGAAAAATACAAGTAACTGGAGATCTCACCAGGATTAAGATAAACTTATCACACCAAAGGTCATTTTCATAAACCTTGATTATTGATGTTCAGCAACCACAGCCAACAAATAAAATGAAAAATGCCACAAGTTTTCATCTTATGCCTTGGCCATTATGGTGTTAAACAAAACACTACTTTAGCTTTTGTAATAAGAGTTATAGTCTCCTTGGCCTGGTCTGATTAGCAACCACACCAATGCCTAGATCACATCTTATCCAACACTCCTTTCAGTTTGGCTCCATAAATGTCAAGAGCAAATGGCTTAAAAAGGCCCACTGCTTTACTGTTTCAAACTCTACCTTAGTTTCAATTCAGGAAGCTGTGAGTGCTGCTTTTTATGTCATTGACATTATATTCTTGAATTAATGGTTTTCAGATTCAGTTTATTTATATAGCACCAATTCACAACACATATCTCAGGGTCCTTTTCAAAAATACGTCAATTAAATCGGATGATGCAGAAGTCAAGTATATACATTCTAGTTGATCCTAGTTATTAAACCATGCAGTCAAATTCAGTTTATTATTCAAATTGGTTAAAAGGTTTTTTTCTAAGGAAACCCAGCAGATTGCATCGAGTCAGTGACTTGCAGCATTCACTCCTACTGGATGAGCATGTACTGACCGTGGACAGGTTGCACTGACTTTGCAGCAATCCCTCATACTGAGCACATATGTAGAGACAGTGTAAAAAAAAAAAAAAACTCCCTATAATGGTGCAAATTTTTCGCCTCATTCGTGTCCTGTCGCTCACCTGACATTTCGCCAGCAATTCACATGTGGAGCATTGTCAAAGGCCGACAATGCTACACTGCGTCATCAAATAGGAGGAGCTTCTATCTCCTGCTTGCCAGTTTCAATTCAACATGGAGTGAGTCACGGTGGTTTATTTATGGAAAGAACAACGCTTCCGGCCTCGGCGTCCCTGGGTTCACCAGACGGAACCAGTTTGGAGAGTACCACCACCTACTCCAGGAGCAGCATCTGGATGACTGTTGCTTTCAGCGGTACTTCCGCCTATCCAGGACCCAGTTTGAGGACCTGCTTCCTCGCGTTGGGGGACAAATCTGTCTTCATGACACAATCCACAGGCTGTATCCCCGCTGTATCCACACCTGTTCATCTGTCTTCGGTGAGTAAATAAATCTCAGCTCAATAGAAAAACAAATAAATTGTACTGTTCATATCTTCTAAATATAATAAACATTTGTGTGCCTGAACATATAGACAAGGACCGCCAAAATACACCAGGCAAGAGCTGATATGACAACAGAATGTAGCATGGTAGCCATGGCAAACATAATGCAATTATTGGATAATTATGTAATGACGTCTACTTGGCGACCTAGAAATCAGGCTTGCTGACATATGCATCTTAAAATTAAATACTTATGAATAAAATATAATTTCCTACATATACATAGATGTACCCTGAGCAACTGCTGTGAGTTTCATACTTGTATGACAACGCTATGGAAATCAACAGAAAAGTAAAATTTTTCAACTCTATTCGCCCTAATCGCACAGTTTGCATCACGCACTTCGCCTTCATCGATGGTTTCGCTTCACTCTACTCGCACTAATCGCGGTGTTCGCATCCTTCACGTTGCTTTGCTTGCTCCTGTCGCGTCATTCGCGTTCAGTCAGAACGCACCATAACAGGAAGAAACCTCCAGCAGAACCTTGGTTAGTGTGAGCAGCTATCTGCTATGACTGACTTGGGGTTTGAGAAGACACACAGAGGCACTGATCCACAATTACTTTCTATATTGAAGAAAAGTAAAAGTTAATTGCAGTGGTAGCTCCTTTAGTGGTTTTATCTAGGAGAGAAACGCACATAAGCTCTGAGCCAGTTTTAAAGTCTATAGGATGAAAGAGAGCACACATAGTAAGTTGCAGTAAAAGCTCAGCAATAGCTATGCCTAGCAGAGCGACAGGATTAAACACTAAAAGACAGGGTCAAGTGCATCCTCTGTAGAAGGAGAACATGAAGTTGTTGGCAGCAGTTGATGCAGAGAGACAACATAAAGTTAAAAGTTAAAAAAACAGCTAAATTAAAAAGTTATAGGAGAATGTAGAAAGGGTGTCTCCCTCACAGACTAAAACTGGGAGCTGGTTGTACAGGAGACGAGCCTGATAACAAAACAATCTGCCTCCCATTCTACTTTTAGAGACTCTAGGACCCACAGCAAGCCTGCAGTCGGAGAGCGAAGCGCTTTCTTAGGAATATGTTATTTTTATCAGAAGTTTTGCTGCAGCGTTTAGGATCAACTGAAGGCTTTTAACTGCTTTTTGTGGGCAATATACAAGAGGCGAAAGAAGAATATCCTAGAAATGTGTTTCATATGGGATTTAAATGACATGTCCTGGTCAAAAATAATACAGAGGTTCTTTACTTTATTCCATCTAGATTAAATAATTGACTAAGCAGTTCCTTTTTCAAAGACTCTTATCCAAACACAACATCTACTTTGTCTGAAAGCAAAAAAATTATGTCATCCACATTTTGATGTCTTTAACATATGCCTGTAGTCTACCTAACTAATTGGATTCATCAGAATTTATGGATAAATATAGCTGAGTATCATCAGCATAACCGAGGAAATGTATCTGGTCTATTTATACAACAGTAGACTATTTTTCCAATCATAATACTTCCAGTATTTCCTGTGGCGTTAAACAAAAAATTGCATGGGCAAATACAACAAGTTAAGATAAGTTCAGGTAATCCTGAAGGGGAGTAAGATTAAGCAAAACAAGAGACAATTTGAGAAAGGCTATAGGTGATAAGCAGTGACGTGTGGTGAGGTTCATAGGTGGTGAGGCACTGACGTAATCAGTGTCAGATTTACAAGTATGTATGTTATTGTTTACATCCGGACATTTCGCGCATGCACACAACCCTGGAGTGCAAAAAGACTATGCTTTTTACATGCCATACATAGCTGCTCTGCCGCAGTAGAATAATTCTGTTAACTCAATGAAACTTGGACATGTAGGTATTATTAATTTAGAGCTATGCTCCACAGCAAAGGGAAAATAAATAAGGAAAACCGTCGAAGTACAACTCGAAACCACTTCTTTCTCGCAATCTGTCTTGGCCAAGCTACTGTTGAGGTGTGCTGGGTTCACATATGAAAATAAACACGCATCAGCCGTGGATCAGCTTCCATTACTCTTTACTTCATTTTCTTTCTCCCTTCCCAACATACAGCATATTACACATACAAAGTCAGAGCTCCCCCTTCTGGGCTTTTCATGTAAAAGCACAACACAACATTTTCCTTTTCCCTCAAGCAATTTCTTACATGTTGCATTTAAACATCAAAACTCACTGCAGCAAAATAAGTTTGTATTTCAATGAACCAACAGTAATATGAAAAGTACATGAGCCATATTAACTAAGGTCAGAATAGTCCATTAAATGAATGACAGCATTACAATAAAGTAACATTTTCACCGGCAACCGTAATCATCATAGTATGAACTATTTGTTTTTGCTATGAATCAGAAAAAGGCGGACCCAAGATTCAACCAGACACAGTACTGAAAGTTTAAAAGGTTTATTCAGCCACAGGAAAATGTCACACAGGTAACACTCCTCACAGCTTCCAGGAATCACTGCTTTTGTCTTGAGTGGAACT
>JAHUTJ010027585.1:0-10511 GCA_036250325.1 Characodon lateralis
TTCAGAGATCCTCACTGAACGTCTGGAGTGAGTTTGCTGCACTGAAAGTAAAGGGGCCGAATAATATTGCATGCCCCACTTTTCAGTTTTTTATTTGTTAAAAAAGTTTGACACATCCAATAAATTTCATTCCACTTCACTATTGTGTCCCACTTGTTGTTGATTCTTCACAAAAAATTAGAATTTTATATCTTTATGTTTGAAGCCTGAAATGTGGCAAGAGGTTGAAAAGTTCAAGGGCGTCGAATACTTTCACAAGGCACTGTATGTTTGTTTCAGATCCAAACAGTTTTTTTCCAGATTTAAAGATCAGCTCAACATTTGACTCCATTACAGTGTCTCTTAATCCTTGCTTACCCCTTGAATTCAGGCTAACACGCAAGCTAAAACATCCTCATAGTAATAATGGGATTTCCTTACACCTTCTCGCTGAAGCAAGATTCTAAAACGTCTAACCTGTAACTTTTTCTATTTAAAAAAGACAGCATTTGGTTGTAGCCTACTGTCCCAAAAGCTTTACATGATCACTAATTGCTTTTTACTTTGCTTCAACGGAGTCAGACTCATATGTAACCCCTTAAAGATTTCTTGACCAGCGGGTTTAGTTTTGAAAACTCTGCTGTATCACTCCTCTAGTTCATATACTTGGTAACACAGTGGGCGATGTGTGGTTAACACTGTAAAAAATGGACTAGTGGAGGGGAAACAAAGCATCAAACTTAAAAGTAAGCAGCCAATGAATAGTACCTGGAAATAATTTTCAAGAAGCAGCATATTATAACAAACACCTGCGTATGCTCACTGTTGTGCTGTAAGAGACCGTATGCTTCTGTCCATTCATCTTTAAATGTGTGATTTTCATAGTCCACTTTACATATTTTTGATAAAGCCATCTTCTTATACTTATCTGTGCACCACATCACTGTACTATCAGCAAGCATGAGCTTCCAATAACTTAGCAACCCGTGTTGAAGGGTTAGGGTGGCTTCTTCTTTGTTGTTGTTTTTGTTGTTGTTGGCAAACAACAATGTGGTGCATTACTGGCACCAGCTGGCTTGGAGGGTAGACCAGAATGTTGCTGACTTACATAACTGGCTGTCGGGGCCTGTTCAAAAGTCAGATGTGGCAGCCGGCAGGAATAAAATGTTTATATCTATATAGTAAATGAGAAATCCCTGACTTGCATCACAGGGCTACACCATATTAACATGTGATTTGGCGCAAGTGAAGTGAGACACTGTTGGAGAACATGCAGTAATATTTAAATGTTTAAAACCAGGTTGGGTCCGGATTAGACGGCACATGGGTCCGGATCAAGAACCTGGTCCGCTAATCCGTGACCTCTGATCTAAACCACTCCACCGTGGCTTTGCCTGTATGTTTATGGTTTCTTTCCTGCTGGAAGATGAACTTCTGCTCCAGTCTTTTGCAGCCTCTAATAGGTTTTCTTTCAGTATCTTTTATATTAAGCTCCACCCATCTGACCGGCTTTCCTATGCCTGCTTAAGGTAAGCAAACCACATTATATTGCTACCACTACCATGTTTCATCACTGGGATGGTGTGCTCAGAGTGCAGTCTTAGTTTTTGACTACAGATTGTATTTTGCATCTAGGCTAAAAAGTTTAAATTTAGCCTCATGTGACCAGAACACCTTGTACCATATAGCCATGTGTATTCCCTACAAGGCTTGTGAGAAAACTGCAAAAAAGGACGTCTTAAAGCTTTCTTTCAACAATGGCAGTCTGATTAATGGTGAGCACAACGACTAGTTATTGTGTAAACAAATTGTCCCATCTGAGCTGTGGACTTCTGCAACTCAAGAGTCATCATGGACATCTTGGTTGTTGTTGAATAATGCTCTGCTTGAAAATTATGTCTTGGTAGGTTTGCACTTGTGCAATTTTTTCGCAATTTTATTGGTTCCATTTTTCAGTGATGGATTGAACAATGATCAGCAAGATGCTCAAAGTTTGAGACATTGTTTTATAACCTTACCTGGCCTTAAACTACTCACCTTGTTCCCTGACCTGTCTGCTGTTTTCCTTTGGTCTTCATGATGCTATTTATTCACCAATGTTCTCTAACAAATCTTTGATGCCTTCACTGAAAAGCTGGATTTTTACAGAGATAAATTCACACACAGGTGGCCCTAAATAGCTTATTATGTGACTTTTGAACACTGTAATACATTTCATGTTTCTTAACTTAGAAACAAAAGTTCAAAAGCTGCCTTAAATGGCTATGAGTAAAGTCAACTTTCAGATTTGCATGATCTCAACTCTAACAAGCATCAGGACACTTTACAACTGTAAGTTAAACATTGGAAAACACATAAACTTGCATTCTGTGTAAAAAAAACAAACAAAACAAATTGTAAAAAGAGGTGTTTAGGAGATAAAATAACTGCATTTAACCTGTGATGTGAAAAAATTTGGAAACGTTCTAGGGGTTTGAGTACTTTACTTCATTTTTCATTGATTTGCCTTTGTTTCTACACAATATGCATTTGTTCTTTGAGTTAGAAGACTGGCCCTGTTTGAAGAAACTCCTAAATCCAAAGGGGTTTTGTGAAGTTTGAGCTCAAAATAACATGCGCAAATCTAATTGAATTTTTCTGAGAATTGACATACTAAACAATTATTATGTTAATAAATGTTTGTCAAATGGGAGTGATAATTCTGGCCTACCTTTGCTGCTGGTTGTGTAAAACTTGATACATTGTATTTTTTGGAATCTGTGAGCTCTCTGCTTACAGCAGACCTGCTGGTTGTGTGTGTAGAAGTCGTGTGGTAAACAGCTGAGACAGAGTTTTGCAGTTACGTCATTTTGTGGAGTTTGTTTATTTTCTGATTCAGCTTTTAGCCAAGATTATACTATTTCTGTGGATATCACATGTTTATATTTAACTAATGGAACTTGAAGTAAAGAAAGTAGAAGAAAACAAGAGTTAAATTCTGCCCCCAGTACTGGGGGTTGGGCTGAAGAGGTTAAATTGCTTAGCATAACTAACCAAATAACAAAAACATTCCTTCAAAAAAGGTCATGTGCCAGACAGAAAATGACCAAAACAGTTTAAAAGGAAACCTTAAGACTAGTATTTTCATGATAACAATATTCTCAGTTTGTCAAAAATGAATTTCTTCATTTAACCCTCCCGCAGTCCTGGCTAAGCGCTAGTACAGAATGAGGCAGATGTAACGGGAGGTGCCAGAGAGAATTACACGCGGGGTCGCTCTGACCCCCGCAGGACCAAAAAATTTAAGGCAATGGTCGGAAACGTGATATGGAGGGCTCCCTGCAGCCCGGGGTGTGGGAAAACCATGAAAGAGACAGGGGGAAACTCAAGGGCGCACACGGGGTCCGAGTGACCCCTCCGGGACTGCGGGAGAAATCAAGGAAAAACATAGTCTTAAGTGAAAAGATTGATTTCTATGACTAGCTCCACTCCCCTAATCTGATTACATGCTAGAATCTTGGGTTTAAATACCTGCTCTTTCCGAAAATGTCTCAACTGACAGCTTCATTAATTTACAGATCACTCTCCATGACCAGAAGCATCAAATTACTTTTATTACAAATAACTATTAATTTAAGACATAAAAAGCTCAATTTAAGTGCACTCACACAACCAGGCACTTTTAAAAATGCTGTTTTCATACAGTGGACTGCAAAATTATTCTTACCTGTTGAACTTTTTCACATTTTGCGAAGTTACAACAAACTTTAATGTATTTTATTTGGACTTGATGTGATAGGTCCATACAAAGTGGTGCATAATTGTGAAGAAAAATTATGCAAGATTTTCCAGTATTTTACAAATAAGAATGCAGTGTATATTCAGTCTCCTTTACTCTCAGGTAAGTTAGGGAAGATACCAAATTAAGGAAATAAAACCCACTTGTGTGTAATCTAATGTCATAAATATAGATGTTCTGTAAATGAAGGCCTCAGAGGTTTGTTAGAGGACATTAAAGAACATACAGCGTCATGAAGACCAAGGGACACAGTAGACAGATCATAGATGTGGACTGTGGAGACGTTTGGAGCAGGGTTAGGTAATAAAACAATATCGGAAGTTCTGAACATCTCACGCTGTGCCGCTATTAACGCTATACTGTGAGACATTAACACATTAAACAATCTCTGTAAAACGATTGAAAAAATCTAATTAAAATTAAAAACATAAATAAACAAAATATAAAACCAGAATAATAGATTACTTCCTGCATTTTGATTGGTTGGGGGGCAGAACAGGGGAAATGACCAGACTGCCACTGGCCATTAGGGCCTTGGAAACTCTGGAGGAGCTGCAGACATCCACAGCTCAAACTATTAGCTACGTTCTTTGAAAATCTGAGATTTGTTAACAGGTGGCAAGAAGACAGCCATGGTTGAAAGAAAGTCGTGAAAGAAAGTTACGGGATATTTACCACAACCCATGTAGGGAGATACAGAAAAAATGTGGATGAAGATGCTCTGTTTAGCTGAGAACCAAACCGAGCAAAACACCATGTATGAAAGAAAAACAAAAAGTGAACATCACTCTAGCATAGTATCTTTATGGAGAAACATGGTGATGGTAGTAGCATCGTGCTGGTTGCCTTTCTTCAGCACGGACAGACAAGCTGGTCAGAGTTGATGGGAAGAGTAATGGAGCGAAGTACAGATGAATACTGGAAGGAAAGTTGAATGCAAAAGACTTGAGACATGGGTGAAAGTTCAGATTTTGGGTGGACTACACAATTATACATACAACCAAAATAACAATTGAATGGTTTAGGTCAAAGTATATTTCTGTATTACAATGATCCAGTCAAAGTACTGACCTCAATCATATTAAGAATCTGGGAGCTAAATTTTAAACGGATGTTAAACAGATATTTTACATTGGATCTGACTGAGCTTGAGATATTTTGCAAAAAAGAATGGCCAAGCCACAAAGTACTGCCTCAGAAGAACTGATTTTCCTTTCATGTTTATGTTGGTCTATCACAACAAGTAAGCTAAAGTTTGTGTTTAGAAACAGGATAAAATGGGAAAAAGGAACGAGGGACATGAAAATGTCTGTAAGATATGGCAAAAAGAGACCTAAAGCGTGTGAGATGACCATTCCCTCTCCACCTGCACCTGACTCATCATCTGATTTCAAAGCCTTAATGTAAACTTCAGCTTGAGTCACACAGATCTCACCGGACTGTGAGCTCTTTCTGGCATTTGGGACACACACGCCACTCTCTGCCACCAACAGATTCCCGTAAATGATGAACGGGCATCATGTACATAAGTGCTAATGTTGAAAACATTTGACCTCCAAGTCTTGATATGAATGCAGATTTTAAACTAATTTAAATCTCAACTCACTGATCGTTTGCAGTGTGGGGATGATACCACGGCAGCACAACTGTGCAGCCTCCTCACATAGCGTATTTGCAAGGGATTACATCCATGACCTGTGATAAAGTGCTCAACTGTTTTCCACATGCTGCCCTCATGGCCACAAGGGCATTAGAGATTGAGAGAAACAGGAAGTGTGAGAGAAAAAGAGGGGAGGCGGACCGAAATAGTAGTCAGACTAGATGGGCGCATAAACAAAAGGATGACAGGGAGACTCCGAGAGGAAAAACAAGAGGAGACAGAAGGCCAGGCAGTGAGCAAAGTGCCCAGCAACTGAAGCGACAGACTGCAAGTATAAGATGGCAGTAAGGAAAGAAAGAAGGGTACAAAGAACAGATTGTTAGTGCAGGGCGCTAATCGTCTCCTCTTAGGCTGCCAGAGACAACAGGTGAGAGCAGTTTGACTCCCTGCAGGCTTCATGAAGCTTTCAGACCACTGTGTGTGTGTGTGTGTGTGTGTGTGTGTGTGTGTGTGTGTGTGTGTGTGTGTGTGTGTGTGTGTGTGTGTGTGTGCCTCCAACCGGACAGCTCAATGCCAACTCAAACGGCGAACTAGGAACGAAGGCAGCACTCTCAAAGGGCTCTATTCAAACATGCCAGGTCCTTTACTGTATATGAGTGCATCACATGTGTGCAGGCTTGTGTGTTTTGTGTACGTTTTCGCCTGTGAAGTATAAAACATCTTATAAGCATCCAAATCACCCATATCTCATACCAGCCTAAATAAAGGTCTAGGTGTTAATATATGTTGTGTAGATGTCCTGTTTGTTCAACAACATACAGAGTACATCTCACTGACTGGAAAAACATGGGCTTTGTTATTTACAAGAGTCTCTGGGGTCATTATGTGTTAACATGTGACCCTGAGCAGCTGTTTGAGAAACTCTCCTCACCAACAGGAGCAATGCTGAAAACCAAGGAGGGGAGATTAAGAAAGCGAGGACAGGATAGCAGCTGTGAGTGACATGATTTTAAAAATGAAACAAATAAGTGAAAACTTCAGATCTTACCTTGAACTTCAGGTCACACAGATGCACAACATGGATGTTTTCTGGAGCCAGTGTGGAATGTATGTACCTGACTGTTGTGATGTTGAGACAACATGTGTTGTGAATTGGCGCTATATAAATAAAACTGAATTGAATTGAATTGAATCTGAGTTCAGAGAAGATTCATGAGATGAGAGTCCATTAAGCTGTGAAAACAACAAGAGCAGAGGTCATCAACAAAATGTTCTTAAGGGATAGAAATTATTTAAACACAGCAGAGCCAGACTTTGATTGGCCATGTCTCTGATAACCAACGTCTCTTGGTCTTTTTGATGCCATACTTGTCATATTTTTATTTTTTTATTATTTTTGTAATTTATGCTTTTTCCAAGTTGATCAGAATGTCTACAAACATTTAATCAGTTATCTGTGACTTTGTGTTTATGTGTATACATATAGTGTGAAACAAAGGCATAGTTCTCCTTGCCACTCTTCAAAATGGGAAACAAAAATATATTATTATATTATGTGCAGGTTTTTCAGGTTTTCTATGGTATAATTGTATTGAATTTTCACAACAGAATGAGACTACAAGCATCAGTAACATTTTATTAATCTGTTTTTATTGTTATTAGGTTGGAAACTATGACTTTTTTTACATAATTTTCTACAAATATCAACATTCCATGGAAGAAAATCTTGCCGTCCTGTTTTTTTGCGAATGTTCTGTTTTTCTTCTTTTTAAAACCTAAAAATAGACATAAATTGTTGTTTCTTTAAAAGTAACAAAAACATCCCCATAGTAGCTTTTTATCAAACAGTTGTTAAGTGTCTTTTTTCAAAAGGTTGTGTTACATTTGGGACTCTAAAAGCTTTTCTTTAGCTGGACTGAAGACAATAAATGCTCTTTGGATTGTAAAAGTTTCAGACCCCTGCCCGAAACGTTTCTCTGATATTTCAAATGAAAACCAAAGATCACAGCAATATTTGCTCTCCTGAAGATCCAACTGTTCTAACCTGGCTTTTACACAAACTTCACTATTTCTGTCTTATTCACATTTATTCTTATTCTTTAAGGGTTTTTCCAAAATGTAAGTTTATCTTTGTTTAGTTTCAAAATATTAATTTTATAGTAAAACTTTTAGCGTTAGATTTACATGTTATTATACATTTAATGTATTTTCGTTGCTTTTATCATTTAGAGTTTTTGTTTGTTTATGACTCATGCTCATTGTTAAGTATTGTGAAGGATTGGAGAAGCCAAACAACAACCAGTTGTCTGAACGTTTTCCTACACATCTTACCTGGCGTGGCAATACATGTGGAGGGTTCTGTGTTTGTTTACTTTATCAGAATATCAGTTGGACCGGGTCAAGTTTATTCTGGGGTTAAAAATGAGGAAAATTGAAAAGCATAAAAACAAGCTCATTTTGTAATCTGCTTACTTATTAATAGTCTGTGTTGTGCAACAATTGTTTTTATTTGACTATGAATAACTATTACTAAGTGACAACTATTAGGAAAGTTTGTAAATGTAATCATAATTACCACCACCTGATTATCAGGGATTAATAACCAAACAGCTCTCAGTGTCTCAATTACTGTTTTATGAATACCTGCCTGGTGAGGTTTGCTATTATAGAACAATGGATGAACAAGTGAATTTGGCCACTGGTGTTGTCAAACAGCAAGAACTGCACACATATACAGAATAATCACAACCTTTCTCCAAATACAAGAATTAACTTCAAGTTAAAATGCTTCAGTCAACGCTCTTTTACTAGGCTAGTAGCATTTAGCTAAACTACTAAGTAAAATTAGAAAGAATAAGAATAATAAACTACTGGAAAGAATAGTAAATAGTAACAAATTGGAATAAAGCTGAAACCAATAACTAATAAAACTGAAAACAGTTCAGTGTGGAAATGTATGTTTAAGAACAAAGGTTTGTTATGAGGAATTGGGAATGAGGCCAAATTAGCCAATAATTGGTATGTGTTCAATCAACCAGTTCACAATGCAAAACAGAAGGGAAAATAAAATACTATTAAACTTGGTCTGAAGTAATTATTTGAGCTGTTACTTTTACATTCCATGCTGTTCACTCAGTATTGTCTGTTACGCTTCCCTGTTTGTCTGTAGCGAAAGCTTTGTAAGTGGTACTCAAGTCTGCATACTCTTCTTGTAGTATGATAGCATTCTTTAAAATACTGTATCGTGTGGATGAATGAGTACCACTGGTAATTTCACACAGCTCCCTTCAGCTGCCAAGGTCAGACTCCTGTTTGTATTCTGAAACAGTTTTACCCTAGAGCAGAGATCTATGTCAGAGTTAGCAAGCCTGCTGAAAACAACTAATATTTACATAAGATATATTAAGCATTAACTTCATACCTCCAGCTTTTCTCTTTACCAAGCTGACATGAACCAAATTACCTTATGATTTTATGCCCAGAAAAACAGCATACAAGCAAACAGCTTAATATCAATCACAAAAGTAGTGATCTGAATAAATAACTTTTATATTTTAAGACAAGTCCCACTTTATTAAGCATACATGCATTTACCCATCTGGTTTTTACCCAGGCATATTTAACCTTTGTTTTATTTATTTTTTTCTGACTACAAAAATACTTCTGATTTACCTTCAGGTTGTTGCTCAACATCCTTCATATTGTTTCCATCGTGTTTCTCATAAAATTGCATAGCATTACACAGTTCTTGCATCTTGATAGTCTTAAAAATATCCCAACTTGGTTCATCTTCTTGGAAACCTGTTTCAGTCCATTTGCACACCACTGTTATCATTTACGAAGTTGTGGCATAAAGCCAGTACCTGTGCTAACCTTGTGCCCTCATCAGCAAAGATGCACACAGAGATTAGGAGGCGCACGAGGAAAGGAACGATGTGAGATAAACTGCCCCTATGGCAAACTACACACTAGAAAACTGATCTGAGGGATAATAAAGATATAAAACACTGATGTTCAGGTTTCAGGCAGGTTACTCTGCCTCATAACAATCTCCTCAGTCGAGCAAGCATTAACGGGAAAACCCAAAATGATTTCGACATTTTTGGGAGTCGGAAATGTGGTTGGTGAAAAGGGCAGGAGGAAAAAGGACAAGGCTTTTAGTGTTTCCCGTAAGCCTCTTGAGCAGTTTTAGGCTGCTGGTTTAAAAAAAAAAAACAACTATGTTATAAATGTCTTCGTTCCATGGAAAAAAAAATGTAGCATTCATTCATGCTAAATTAAAGTGTTTGACTGCTTATTTTAGTTAGATTTCATAATACAAGGCAATTTAAGAATAAAATATAAGGAATAATAAGAAATCCTAAGGGGTTTCACTGGAATTACCAAATAACTCAGAACTGTGACAACTGAAATTAATTTCATCATAATCATAAATAGAGAATCACAATTTCCATTTTATTTTCCAATTTTATGCTGAAAATAGAGGACTAAATGTTTAAAATAAATCATTAAAATACTATATTTGACAACTGCTGAGCTCTGGCTTCCTCACCTACTGCAAAAACATGAAGCTTAATGAATTAAATGCTCTACATTGCTCGTAGGAGTGAGGGTGTGCGTGTATTATTGCCTCTGCTGCAGGACTGATTATGTTAGCTCTGCTCAGTATGATAGATCCAGCTTTGTGTTGATATGTAGCGAGCTGTATTTTTGAAGTCACTGGTTTAGCTGAATTCCTTCTATTTTGTCTGTTTCCGCATCTCCATGTAAAGCCCGGACATGACCAAACATGCCTACTTGTTGTGCTGTTTGCTGCTCAGTCAGATGAAGCCTAACCTGTGGCTTCAGTTGGTGCGTGCAAAAGATGGATTATTCTTGCAGTAATGTGACTTTCTTTTTGCATTTTAAAGCTGTACTTGCAACCTGGCTATGATCCAGAAGCACAAAATGTGAATATTTTTACATTTTTCCCCCAGCCCCAGCCCCATACACATGCATATACATGGGTTGGACAATGAAACTGAAACACTGTCATTTTAGTGTGGGAGGTTTCATGGCTAAATTGGACCAGCCTGGTAGCCAGTCTTCATTGATTGCACATTGCACCAGTAAGAGCAGAGTGTGAAGGTTCAATTAGCAGGGTAAGAGCACAGT
>JAHUTJ010027586.1:0-10507 GCA_036250325.1 Characodon lateralis
ACTCTGCTCTTACTGGTGCAATGTGCAATCAATGAAGACTGGCTACCAGGCTGGTCCAATTTAGCCATGAAACCTCCCACACTAAAATGACAGGTGTTTCAGTTTCATTGTCCAACCCCTGTAGATTAAACTGAAGTTAGGCTATTTTTAACGTTCATCCTTCCTTCCAGTGATTGTTTGCTCCGTGTTGCTTTTTGTTTTGGTTAAAGGAAAATCTCTTATAGGCTGCAACATTCGTCTCTGGTTGGGTGAAGTTGCTTTGTGGTTTATCTTCTCGTTGCACACTAAAACAAATTAATGACAGCGTGGCTTGTTGTGAAGAGGTGTTTTAATGAGAGATGGACTTTTCATAATTTACTGTCCAGTTGTTCTTCAGTAGCATAATGTTTTGCTGCTTCTTCCCTTTGGCTGGCGTGTCTGTATGAGTCATTGTCATCACTTCATCAGATTTATGAACCGCAAGACGAATAAAATTCAATTTCCATTAGTTTCAATAATGGCTGTAAACCAGGGGTGTCCAGGTCCGGTCCTGGAGAGCCACTATCCTACAGCTTTTAGATGCATCCCTTCTCCAAGACACCTGAATCAGATGAATGGCTCTGAAACTGTTGTGTCCAAGGCTTCACACAGTGATATATTCACCTAGAAGACCATAAGTAAATAATACTAGACTTTATCAGGGACACCTCACCAGCAGCAGTCTCACAATCTACAGGAAAAACAGTCAGAGGTGTCATGGCCACAGATGCATCGTGGGAGTGGTGAGAATCTGCAGGAACCTGCTGTGGCATCTCAAAGACAGATGGGAATCCTGGCAGTTTGCAGACGCTAGTGTCTGTCTGTTTCAGTATCAGTCTGCAGGATCTGGGCTCTAAATCTGATACAATCTTTTCATATTCAATAAAAGCTGCTTTTTGATTGCAGCTATGCAGTAACAACAACTGCTCTGAGGCTCGGCACAGCCTCTGATTGTCGTTTTCTGTGCAGATGGACTTCCCGTGTGTTGTCACATGACCTGTCCCTGCAGGCTGTATCTCTGTGAAAACCATGCTCTAATGCACTGAGACTCTTCTGACTCGAAGCACCCTGCAAGCTTTCGACCTGAGAGAAACCATAAAATATAGTCCTGAGGTCATCTTGTTTATAATTAGGAAGCTTAAATTAAAACCTCATGAGTGACCACATGATCAGACATCCTTCCTCCAACTCACTCCTAAGTTAAAGGTGTGCATGATATAATATAGACTAATGTGATGTAACGAGGTGGAAGTGAGAGAAACGGTCGTTGTGTAAGCCTCAGATGGTAACCAGTTGCCTCCCATTGCTGCATTATATCACATGCCTCGATGATACCTTGTGACCTTTGCCCCTCTGTCTGCTTTTCACAGCATGTGTGGTGCAAGTTGATGCTCTGTTGTTGTCAAGGCGACGCCGTTATGACTCGGCATGACTGTAGAGTTGTGTTGAAACACGTTTGTTGCTGACTTGATGATTTAAACCCCTAAAGCTTGTATGTAGTTACAGGTTCCTTCATTCCTTCTTAAATTTAAACTTCCTCAGGTTGAAATCACCTCCTTCGCTTGTGTCTCATTGTAATCATCATTCTTACATGTAAACAGTCGTTTGCAGATCATATTAGGATTACATCATATAGTAAAAACAATCTTTCACACCTAAAATGGGATCATTTAATCATACCTGGACCTTCATCGTTCATGCATTTGGATGATGACCTCCAGAAATGACCTCTGGTTATGCATGCTCACATATCTAGCTGCTTCTTATACTCTACTGCTGCAGATATTGTTTTAACAGGACATCTAGGTTGTTTTCTTACAGAGAATCAACCTGCTTGAATGGCCATCTCAGCTCCAGGCCCAAATCCTGTAGAAAACCTGTTGGGCTGATCAGAAGAAAGCATAAGAGAGGAACCAGGAGCTGGATGATCCAGAGAGGTTCAAAGAGGGATGGTCAAACATCACCTTTCTCTGTATTCTCCAATCTTGTGAAATGTCTGTTTTTCTGCACCCTTAAATGCATCGTGTATATTGTTATTAATAGTTTTTTGGCAGGAAATCAGAAGATTTAGTTTAAATCTTATTGGAAACTCAACATTTTGCTTAAAGCAACATCAGGGGAGTGAGGGGTATACTTACTTTCAGCTGAATCTGAACGAGGTGTCCAGTTTGTGGTCCTGTTTGTAGATTGCTTTATAAAGACTAGTGCTGCTCTGTTCAGGATCTTAATCCAGACCAAGCCACTCATCTTCAGCCTGTAGAACTGGGCCTGTTCTACAGGACACTGGGTTAAGATCAAGTTTTGATTCCAGTGTTTGTTTTTAATGCTAGAATAATGGTTTAGTGTAAATTAATATTTACACCCCTATAGTTACAGTTAGGGATGCATAATTTCATACCATGCTTACAGTAAACTTCCAGATATGTTGACTTATAAAGTAGTATTTTCATGTTTAGTTTGAAATATTGAGATGTGATTCAAAACAGCACATCCAGAGAAACTCCTTCAAAACAAAGCAGCGATTAAACATGTGGAGCAGGGTCAAACATCTGCCCACACACCTCAGAGCATGAAGATCCATCCTGGGTTTCTGTGTTAAACTGATGAATAATTCATCTGTGTGCAGACAGTGTAGTGGAGGGGACTTTCATGCCGCTTCAAACCCACAGAGAGAAACATGATTCATCCAGCGCCGTTGGCTCCGATACCTCCCAGACGCACACTTTGGGCTTTTGATTAAGGTTGAGTTTTCTAACTCTGAAATCAGAACTATTGATTGTGAAACCCTTGCGGTGATGGTACTCTGACGGCTCTGCAGATAAAGATGAGCCTTATGCAGCTGCTGTTAGTTTTACAGACGTCAACAGTGCTGTGAAGGAGTATTTGTCCTCCTAGTTTTCTTCCGTTTTTTGCTGTTTCTGATCATCAAACAAATGTCAAAATCAGACGGTGACCTGAATGAAACCAAATGCCATTGTCTAATGATAAATAAAAAGCTCTTTGTGGAAAGGTAATTAATCATGAATAAGTAAATACTTTAGAAAGCTAAAGTCAGTTTAACGAGCCACACCCAGGCATGATTAATATCGGACCCATAGTGTCCTGAAATCACTTCAATAGAACCTCTAGGGTTCTGCACAGCGGAGCAGTTGTTGGCACTGATGCCTTGCACCAAGACGATTCTGGGTTCGAATCCCGGTGTCTTACTGGATGGAGTTTGCTTGTTCTCCCCGTGCATGCGTGGGTTTCTTCTGCATACTCCAGCAGAAGGATTTTCCCCAAACTGCCTGGCTCACACCGCAGGATTTCACGCCGGTTTTTGCCACGATCTTCCCCGTCCAACATGCCCCAATCATCGTGATGGCTCTTAAGATAATCTTATGAGATAATCCTGATGTGTGTGATGTGTTAAGCGTGATCTAGTTGGCTGGAAGGACTTTGGGACCGCTCCAACTTCAAATCCATGATATTCAACATGTTGGATGTTCTTGGCCCGATATCCTACCGTGTGGGGTGTTCCCCGATGACAATCGAGCATGCAGCCTGTCGAATGAGACGTGCAGCCAATCAAAAGGTGAGGTGACAGAAACATGGAGAGAATTCACTCTGAACTCACGTTGGAGAGGCCTGAAAAGCTTCTCACAAAGATTCAAGACATTAATTTGCTCTGACTATTCGGTTAAGAGTGATTTTTACCATAAGTGTTAAATCCATTCATAGAGTGGTCATAAGCGGACTGCAGAAAACAGAGGACATGACAGAAAGTATTTATTGAGATGATTTCTTTTGACAATTCTGTTTTTTTTTCTATTGCTTTTTAGAAAGAAACATGCCGTCATTTTAAAATAACCTAAATTTTTGTTGTTTATTAGAAAATAAAGGATTTTCCTGTTAGTGGTTTCATGTTTTATCTACAGTTTGCCTCTAAAGTCCACAAAGGACTCATCAGTTAAGGAGTTGTGTGTTTTTCTGTCCTGGAGACTTTAAAATGACTCAAACTAGAATCGAATGTTGATTTGGTTATCTGCTGATGACTAATCGCTGAAGCTCTAATCTTAGGTTGTGTTGGTGTTTTTAAATTGATTGAACCCTGTCCACAGCACCGCCCCCTTCCAGCCCTCCCTCTGTGATTGATCCCAGTTTGACCTCCACCCCGTCCCCATTCCTGCCCTCTCCCTGCCAACCCAGGCTGCTGGTTAATTAGAGGCTATAATCACTAAAGTGTGTGGCTTGGACAAAAATAGTACCTGATCCCAACAGGAAGCACAGTGGGATAATGGCATTACCCGGACGACGGCCAATCAGGTGGAGGGTTGAGTTGTGTCATGCTCTAAGCCAATCAGAGATCAGTGAATGAGTAGATCAGGAAATGGAGCGAAAAGTCCCTGGTCTGTGACTGACAGGCGGCTCGCCTCCTTTCATTCAGGGAAAAGCCTCGTGTGCTCGACAATGTTTGCATGCTTGCTTGGTAAGGTTGTCTGCATTGTTTCCCACTTTATCCTGGTTTATTTAGTCCTTGCCTTGCGTCGTTTTTATATGAGCGAGTTTCATTATCTGTCTGCCTGTTAAACAGTTTACATGGTTACTGCTTGATGCATTTGGACGATTATCTGCTTACACAGAATTCAGTGGATTATTGCTGCCTGAAGCTGAAGCCGTTTGGTAATTTTACCGAGACAAAACCAACCAAATCCAGTCCAACATCAGGACTTTTATTTGGTCTCTGTCATCATCAGGGAGCAGATCATCTTAGAGGTGTTTACCTGCTAAGATTGTCTAAATACTTTGGATTTTTAAAATTGAATGACATTTTTTCAGGTTAGGTTGTAGATTTTAAAGGTGTGAAAACAGAAACCCAGATGGAAACTGATGGTTGGTTAGTAGAGTCTTTCCCTTTAGGTAATTGTTCGTCAGCATTATTTTTATTATTATTATAATTATTGGAGTATTTGGCTTGGTCAGGCTGTGTTTTATTTTCCTACTGAGAGAAACAGGAGTTGTTTAAAGAGAGCAAACTGTAACCAGGCACAGACTAATAACATCAGCTCTGGAAGCTGAGCCTGACGGGCTGCAGGTTTTGTTCCTCATATTGAATTAAGTTGCAGCAGAACATGTTGTTTTAGCCATTAGCAAACAGCCGCCCACTCTCCCATTCATTTGCACACACACAGTAACACACAGGGATGTTGAAGCAGCAGCAGCCGGGGGGCTTCAGGCTGGTGGACAGAAAGCTGCAGAGGTCAGACGTCTTGTTTGTTTGCTTCTAATCTCATTTAAAGAAACAATCTGATCTTCTCAGAGGCTTTTATTGCTTTTATTCAGTTAAATATTAGCTCCATGTCTATGTTTCGAGAGACGTTTAATCTGTCCATGGAGCTCTAAATGAAAGCATCACTTTTGGGTCATTTCAATATATCGTCATCTCCATGTCAGTGGGGGAAATATCAATATCACAAAGGACTGTTCGGAGTGCAAAATTTGTTGGCTGATATATTCCCAGTGTTATAAACTTACATTTTTCATGCTAATGTCATATTTAGCCAGTTGTTGCTGAAAATGCGAAAAGTCAACGTAGTGATGGAAGCACAGATGAGAAAGAGAGGAAAGAAGAAAAAAGGCGGATATCACACCTCATTTCATCCAATATATACCATTATTATCATGACTGCAAGATTTTCTAATATCATGCAGCCCTAATCGGAGTCAGCCTCTGCCTCAAGTAGAGGATTTTAAGTATCTTGTTGTCTTGCTCATGAGTGGTAGGATGGAACGGGTGAAGGACAGGAAGATTGGGGCTGCTCTGGTCTGTTGTGGTGAAGAAAGAGACTAGCTAAAAAGCAAAGGTCCTGATTTACCTGCCTCCTACTTTCCGACCGTCACCTACCGTCATGGGATATGACTTGTGAGCGAAAAACAAGATCCTGGATAAAAGACAGTGCTGAGCTGCAGTCACTGTTAGAATCAGTTCTCTCTCCTTCATTTGGCTCAGACACTGAGAAAAGAAATGACTCAGTTGCATAAGTAATTTTAATAGTTAAAATGATGAATGAGGACAGAGCTGTAATTGATTTCTTCATTATTGGATTCCTGTGAATATTTGAGCAGAAATGAAATTAACTGATGTGTGTTGGTCAGTAATGTCTTCTCCTTGTATTCTGATGTCCAGCAGGTAGATGCTGGTTTCTGTTTATCTGACCTGTAGCGCTAAATGAGAAACAACTACAATAGTCAGACCTTTGAGACGATGCTGCTACAATGAAGACCCCCATCCTGTGGTCACATTCACAGACCCAGTATTTATTGACTCCTCCATCTTTGTTCCAGTACCTGGCTGTGGGTGTAAGGAGGCTGAACATCAGCCACCTTCTTTGGTTCCGGGACGGTGTAGCGGCGGCGCTCGGTGTTGCTCCTCAACACGTTCACATCAACAAGCTAAATGTAAGTCGCCCCCTCGCCACACTCAATTTAAGCCCCTTTTCTCTTTGCTGATGGACGGACGCTCTTTACAGGCAAGAAACGGCATCGAGCTCTTTGTGTCCTCTGAGAGACGGGATATCTACGAGCTGCGCTCTGCTAAGGAGGTTGTCCAATCACTGAATCGCAGTGTTCTCCATCACCATTTGGCCAACTTTGGCATCACAGAGGTCAAACCGGAGGTAAATGTTTAAAAACTCAGTCTCCCCACAGAATAGTTTGAATAGTGGAGTTTTATGTAAATCTTTTTATGTTCTAACAGATTTTAAATGATCCTTCCTTTCAGTGCTGCAGAAAAATCCCAGATTCTTCTCCTTCATCTCCGAAGAAAAACGTCCTGCAGGACGAGCAGAGGGATCACGTCTGGAGCAGAGATGGTCTCTACAATATTGTCCTCTTCTTCACCTTCTTCCTCATCATCATCACCTGCTTGATGGTAAACCACAGCGTTGCTCAGAGTCACTACTGAAAGGATATGTTTATAAATTTTATTATAAGGAAGGAATCAGGACTTTACTTAACAAACCCATCTGAGTCTGCTGTTAAACTACAGACGTGTGGTTTCTAATCTGGTAATAAAGTAAACTGCGAAAAAAGTGAAATTGTTCCGCTCTCAAATGTTGAAAATCAGCAAACGAGTTCATTTAGATGGTCCCCAAGTGGAAAAAGATGCCTTGGGGTTATGGTAAATAAGAATATGGTGCTGAGTAATTGGTTGGTTGAGTACAAATTGATCCATTAATTTTATTGGCAGGATAAATTGTATTCAAATGAATATACCACCTAGGCTGCAGGATCTCTTCCCATCGTTACCCATTCTGGTACCTCGCAGTTTCTTTAAAAATCTCCAATAAACATATCAGACTGTTCATATGGAACGGTAAATCCAAGGGTCCAAGGAAGCAGGTATTACTTTGGCCGCCCAGATTAGATTTGTCTCCTTTTATTTTGAAAAGGAAGATGTTTCTATCTCCTCTTTATGTGGGTGGGTTTGGAGATACTTTGTTGATCATTTATGAATGTCAAAATCCTAAAATAAAGTTTCGCAAAGCAAAAAGGAAAAAGGAAGGAATCAAAATAATGAAAAGCATTGACCAAATCCCCCAAAGAAATAAAGTAAATAAAACTTATTACAGAAAAATCACCTGATTTTAATAAAAAGTAAAAGTATGTTAAATATATATCTATTAGGTAACAAAATAAAAGCTAAAATTATATAATTGATTAAAAAATAAAGAAATAAAAATAACGATATTTTAAAAAGAGGAATTTTGTAAAGAATTTAACTTCTAACTGTTATACCTGGAAAATAATCTGATTTACTGTTTATTCAAAGAAAGTTGAGTGGAAGGAAAAAGTGTGGTAGGAAAAGGTGGAACAGTGAGAGAATTGTTGGCTTGAGAGGATTTTTGTGCAAAATCCATTCAAGAATTTGAGGGAGCTTCTCAAGGAGTGGACTGAGGCTGGAGTCGGTGCATCAAGACCTGCTCAGCACAGATGAATCCTACACATGAGCTACAAGCTTCTTTCTAGGCTGAGGAGAAAAAGAATTGGACTGTTGCTCAGTGGTCCAAAGTCCTCTTTTCAGATGAAAGTAAAGTTTACATTTCATGTAGAAATCAAGGTCCCAGAGTATGGAGGAAAAGTGGAGAGGTTCAGAATCCACACTGCCAAAGGTACCAATAGCTGGTCCAATGGCCATGGTGTTACTGTGCTTGATTGGCCAGCAAACTGGCCTGACCAGAACCCCATAGAGATACACTATCAACCTGAACACCTCAGCAGGACCACAGGCTGGTCTCCTCCATGCCATGCTGCATTGATGCAGTAATTCATGCAAAAGGAGCCCAGACCAAACATCAAGTGCATAGAAATGAACATACTTTTCAGAAGACTGACATTTATGTTTAAAATATCCTTTTTTATTGATCTTATGTAATGTTAAAATTCTGATACACTGAATTTGGGGTTTACATTATCTGCAAGCCATAATCATAAAAACTACAGGGAATACAGGATGAACTATTTCACTCTTTGTGTGATGAATCTATATAATATAAGAGCTTAGTTTTCTGAAATGAGTGACAGAAAATATTGAACATTTTCACAATATTCCATTTTCTTAAGTGTACCAGTTTATCTATTTTGTTCCCTCCAGTGTAGTTTGACACTTTGTCCACATGAGGGAGCTCCTACACACAGAGAAACCTCAGAAAACTCTTTGCTCTAAAGACTCAAACACTTCCTGTTACTTAGACTTCGCCTTCCAAGGTCTACAGTAACCAGCAAGATCTCCTCTGAACCAATTACGTTTATCTTTCTTTAAAGACATTTATGTATTGAATCAGAAAAAGAAATCAAATAAAAACACAAAGAACTGGAGATTAATAAAAGATCCAAAGGAAAAAGTTAGTTTATATTGAAAATTCTACACATTCTAGCCATCAGTGTTACTAAAGAGGTTTCTTTTCAATCCTGTAGCTGCAGACCTGTAAGTCTCTAAAAATCTTTACAAACCAAAAAAAACCAAACATATATATATATATATATATATATATATATATATATGCGCTCTCTCTTTCAGACTATAACTTTGAAAACTGGCTCAGAGTTTATCTGGTCTTGTTAAAACTAAGCACACCATTGTTTTTCTTGTGAAATTCCCAATAGGTTTGATGTGTCACATGACCCTCTTCCTATTGAAAAAACAAAAGTTGGATTCAAAATGGCCACCACCCATCTTAAAAAGTTTCCCCCCTGACATATACTGTGTGCCACAAACAGGAAGCTAATATGACCAACCATTCCCATTTTATGAAGGTATATCCATATAAATGGCCCACCCTGTGTATATATATATATATATATATATATATCTACAGGATTTATAAAGGATAAGAAATATTCAACCTTAAAGGAAAACAGACCAGTGAACCTAAATGACATTAATTAATAAATGTTTTAAAATATAAAGAAAAGTGTGAAGGAGTAATTTTGAAAATTGTTTGGTTTTAACTATTGTTATTTTTTTATTTCCTTAAGATTTTTCTCATCTTTTGATAGGACAGTTTTTGGATTATTTTTAAAAATAATTCTTACTTACTACATGCATGACAAAGTTAGGTGTTTCTAGGCAGATTAGAGCAACTCAAGCTTCTGATTGGATGTTTCCACAGAATAACCTTTGTCAGATAAACTAACTGGACCTAATCGTTGTTTAATGATTGCGTTTTGGGCTTTTCTGTCTTGTTTTCTTCAGGTTTTGTATAGAATGAAGCAGAAGGTTCCTGTTACTGAGAAGCACCTTAAAGCTCTGCCCCCTGACCACCACGTGAGCCTGACCATCCCCCCAGACCCCTTCAAGAGGTCAAAGGGCAACAAGGTCTGAAACCTGAGAGATCTTTTACTCGCTTCTGTAACATATTTCCTTAACAACACTGGTGATCGTTTTCTTCAGGTTGTGAAGTCAGAAAGCATGGTCCAATCCGAGCTTTCGCCAGTTGTAGCCACACCCATTCACCAGCAGCAGCAGCCAATCATAGCCTGCCGCCGCCTTGCTCCTACTGTCATCCCTCTGCCGAGGTGAGTAGACCGAAACCTGCTTGCATCCAGTGATCCTTCGGACCAAGGGATGTGTCGGAGCATTTTGGAGAGTCATATTTAGATTTTCTCAGACTTGAGTTTAGCTGCTGAATTTTCAAAGTATGAACAATGTTTTTAATCACATTTCTCAGTCAGATTTGTGGTGATCTTAAATGAGCAGGAATAATAACCAACTGTGCAAGGTGCCCAGTTCCTGCAGCCCCAATCATCACACTTCCACCACCCTGCTGAACAGTTGGTATGGGGTGTTTGTCCTTCGTACTCGTACTCGTCGTCTTCCGCTTCATCCGGGACCGGGTCGCGGGGGCAGCAGACTCAGCAGAGACACCCAGACGTCCCTCTCCCCAGACACCTCCTCCAGCTCCTCCGGGTGGAGCCCAAGGCGTTCCCAGGCCAGCCGAGAGACATAGTC
>JAHUTJ010027587.1:0-10504 GCA_036250325.1 Characodon lateralis
ATGAATTGACACTGTATTGGCCACAAAAGGAGGCCCTACACCATACTAATAAATTATTGTGGTCTAAAACCAGGTGTTTCAGTTTCATTATCCAACCCCTGTACTTTCTTCACACAAAAGATTGTTTGAAGCTCTCTTTACCGACAACAAGTATTTAACAGATTTCAGTAAATTAACTTAACGTGTGTTAAATACTTATTCACTATGTCATTCTACTTAAGTTCATATGACATAATTTGTTGACTTATTTGTTTGGAATTCTATGTATGTGTGGATTACTTGGGTTGTCAGGCTCAATCAGGTTTTTTTTCTTTTGTCAGAAGCCGCATTAGAAAATATGTTGAAATATGTTTATTTTCTGCATTGTATGGTACAGCATATTATATCTGTCCCTAAAATAATAAAATATAAAACTCATAGAAATATAAAAGTTTCACTTTTAGTTTTTGTTGCATTTTGGCGCATCCCTTCCAACAGAAATCAAAGTTGAGCTGTGTGTCAGCTTACAGAGCACAAAGAGACGTGGAAGGTACCAGGAGAGGAAGGTTTGTGTCCCTCTCTCCTGTACTGTGTTCATCACCTCCTCACCACTCCGTCTTATTACTTCTGCCATATGACACGAGCCCCAGATCGCACGACCCATGAATAATATACAACCACACCATCTCAGCACAGATGAAAGCATGTGTGGTGCACTGTGGGTCGGATTCACTGGGATTAGATATGAAGAAAGTGTTCAGAAGACAGAGGATGAGGAGAAGGAAGACAGTATGCACAGATACCATGCAAAGGCCTATGATTTCTGCAGTCCTCTGAGTATATATTGAGACTTTTGTGTGTATGTGTGTTTTATTCTAACCACCAGCTGGAGCTGGGATGACAGCACACATCAGTGTCAGCTCAAGGTAACCGCCAGCGGCACCTAAAGTGAGCCAAGAAGGGGGGAAGAATGAGGGGATGAGGTGGGAAAGGGAACAATGAAACACTTCGAAATGCAACACACACCCTCAATGTGTAGAAACACGGGGGAGAACGTCCTCCTCTAGAGAGCTGATCTGTGGGAAGCAGTTTGCCCGTCAGAGCTCTGCTGGGACATGGCATTTCCCCCTTTTTGGGGTCGGGAAGGAGAAACAAACAGTACTTTTGATCATCAAGCTGTGCTCCTCACCTAGAAAGCATTGGGAATGAAATACATATTCTAAACACAGCAATGCCTTGTCTGGTGTTTGACTAAACACACATGGGTGATAACACGCAAGATGTACTGACTCAAAAGTAGGAAACTCTGAATATTGGCGAATGCAGGCACATTATGTATTCTGTAACTGTATGCAGCAGGACTGCATATGAACATAGGAGATGACAGATACTAGACACAATGTTCCCTTAAACCTCAGATTGTCCATTCAAGAAAAAAAAAACGGCGGCATCCCACCACCAGTTGTGAAATGATATGGGCTTACATTTAATTTGTGATGGTCTCTTTTACATATGTTTCACATGCAACCATGTTGTGTGCAGAGTTGGGTTCCTATTGTGAACTTCAAGTATTGTGTCACTGTAACAAAGATCATTCAGTGATAAATCCTACCAGGAGCCAGCAGCCAGGCAACAAAAGATTTGTCGTGGAGAGCAGGCTAGAACCCACATTGTGCTCCAGTCAGTGGCAGAAGAGAACAATACAGGGGGATGCTTTGGGAGCTTGACCTGGCCTACCTTCACTGCACCTCAGATAGACAAGGTTAAGATGGATTGCCCTAATTAAAAGAGAGATTCTCTCTTTTTCTCAGTAGGCTCAGGTTTATTTTACAGGAACGTTAACAGAGTCTTTTGTAGGGAGGTAATTATAGGGTAAAGTGATTAGAGTCCCCTGAAGGTATAGAGGTGACAAACAGACTCAGTGGAGTAACCCAAGTAAGCTTCCAATATGACAGCTTTTTCTATAGTCAGTGTTTCTGCACACTAATTTCAGCCATTTACACTGCATTTATGTTTTTATTTTCCACTAAATTTCTCTCACAGGTTTCTCCCTATATGTCCAAGCAGTGCCTATCTTGCCAAATGTGGCTCAAAGGCACTCAGACAGATGTTATGGAGATGATTTTTCCAATGATGAGGGCCCCATGTTGTTGTGAGGCCGTGGGCCTCTGCTGCAAAGGCTGGTGAGTGAGGTGTGGATATCGAGGAGTGGTGCATAGCAGGTCACATGCCTTATCCAGACTATTTAACATGGCTGGTTATGCCAACTGCAACAGACCTTGCCCCCGTGAGACCTTCAGAAGCGGAAATTTGTGCTGGGTACTGCAAAGAATGCACTAATCAGCTGTTTATTTACTGTGTGGTAACGTGAGAATGGCAATTTAATGGAGATTTAAGTGTGACACAGCCACTCCATATGCACATTCTCATGACACTGCGGTCTGTGCTGGTGCAGCATGAGGGCCTTGCTAAATGTGTGAAAGACTGTGGGTAGCGTGTGGACCATCAAGCATGCCAATCAGGAGCCCAGCCTGTGACACTGAGCTGTTTTACAAGGATTTTGTGTTCCTGATATTAAGGTGTCTTTTGAAGAAAGTGTAAGCCTTTATCATATATTTGCAGTAACAAAAAGAGCTGAAGAAGCAAGAGTTCTTGTCATTCTAGTGGGCTGGCTTTTGAATTTGGGGTTAGGGAAACAAGATAATGTTCACTTAAAAAGTCACAGAGTCATGTTTCAGATGGTTGAACCTATTCCTCTGAGGCTCCTGTAATCCTGCTGAGAACTAGTTTACACCCCATTTGTCCCTAACCTTTCTGTACGCCCGGCCTAATGTGTCTCTGTATTATGGTTTAATTTATGTGACTTGGTGTGTATCAGAATCTGTCTGTATACAGAAAGTGATGTCCAGACCAGGCCTGTTTGAGTGTGCTTGAGAACCACTGCCACATGCTCAGATATCACTACCAAAGCTATTCAGAGAGGCAATTAAAATCTTTTTAGCTGCCTGCGTGCATGAACGCACTCACCCTTTCCAGGTTGTCTGAAGAGTCAAGGAAGTCAGATACCATTATTATGCAGCAGTGTTGGTGGTAAATGCTACATTGGTAAGTGTCAGCCTTTAGGGTTAAAGAGGCAGGCTAATGATTTTAAAACTGAGAAAATCCCGTCATGATCAAGGCAGTCTTCAACTACACTGCATGCCTCTGGGTCTGTTCAGATGTAGAAGTGTGCAATACAAGTTTGTGAAAAAAATCCTCCCTTCTAACAAAACAAACAGTTTTAATTCTATAATAACACAATTATGAACACAACCAAAACGTTTGTACACATTAGGATATATGCTGTTTAAGCACATGCCACAGAGCTTTAGTAACCAAAAAAATCCCATATAGCTTGCTGAGTGGTACACTGAGTGGTAAGCACACATGTGTTACAGCGAGAATTATATGAGCCCATCATAACACGTTATAGGGCTTGTTGATTCTGACTCTGGTTGTGATGACGAGTTCTTTCTATGCTGAGTATGTCAACGACACATGGCCAATGCCTCTGTGTTATCAAAGCAAAACAAAAAGCCATTTTAGTCACTCATACAAATCACTTAACAGCAGATGGAAGTGTGCTTTATTGCCAGCAATGGGGATGTGCCTCTTTTGTCAACTTATGCTTTTCTGTTAGTTTTACCAGTTACAGCTAATAACACATCTGATAACATAAGCTGTAATGGACCTTTCTCTCTCAATCTCTTGATGTTTTCTGATTTTGCAGGAATTCTCCTAGTCTTGTCAATAGTTCTTTGTAGAGAATCTGTTCAAGTCAACACACCTGAGCCCTTGAGCAGCAGACAAACTCATCTCGAGGTCACAGTGTATACCTTAGAATCTGTGTGTGTCTGTGTTTGTGTGAGGGTGGGAGCAACACTGAATAACAGACCTGGCTTTGTATCTGCTATACTTGCTGCTCTAATAACGGCCTTCTCAACAAGCTTGCTTGACAGCTGACTAGGACTTTGAAGAATTCATAATGAAGTGATGCCTCAGATTAGTGCAGGAGAGGCTGCCTTTATAGAAACAGCTCAGGTTATTGGGTTCTAATTAGTAGTGGCCTACTTTATCGTGAGGTTATTCTAAGGAAGCAATATTTTATGTGTAGACCTGTATGAATGCTAATCATCATGCATGGACAATAGGATGCAGTGTGTATAATTTATTTCAAGTGAGTGTGTTTGTGGATGCAAAGTTTTCATTTAAACTTTGTCTGAGCTTTGGAGTTAGCCCGATTTGCACCATTCTAGATAACTATGTCAAGAACAGCAACTCTATGTGTATGTATGTTTGTGCTACTAACGAACATGTGCAAATGCGTGCAAAAATACACATATGTCTCCCTCATTGCTTGTACCTCATCTTCAATCAACACTGCTGCAAAACAATGGTGGAATGTTCTGGCCTGTTACCATTCCTGAGTGACTATCTGATGAAGGAGAGCTAGGAATAATCCAGGCCATGCTTATCAGTGGCAGGGATCCCATTTCCATATTCAGGCCCAGATAACTGATAAGAGCAGCCCTGATAAATGTGTAGTGATGGAGTGATACCTGTGGTTCGAAGCTGAAGAGAGCCTTATGAATGGCTGGAGTGGTGAGGTGATGAAGAGAGGTGCGGAGGTGGAGGCTGGACAGTGGCTTTCAGCAGGGGTGATAAAAGCATGAAGGAGAGCGCTCTGATTAATGTTCCTAAGTGGCCGGGGGTCACAGGCAGGTCCATACCAGTGACTTCTCTTAAGAGAGGTCACCCTCATGACCATCCGTCACATAGGCACACTCAGACAAAACGTTACAAATCTTGTTTGAGTGCAAATGCATACGTTTGTGCGGAGATGTTTGGATGTTTTTTTGTTTTTTTTTAAATACATAGCAATACAAAATACAAACCATCCCTGGTTAAACAAAGTATAAATATTCCACCAATACATTTCAAAATACATTTCATATTCAGGCAACCCAATGCGAAAGAGTGGATATTTCTGTCATGTGGGGCTTTACTCTAAACTGGGTGGGTGGCAGAAGATCTCTAACCACTTTAGGATGTATGGCCTCCATTTATCACCAGTCAAGTCCTTTCGGCCAGCCGGTGCAACACAAATGCATTATTAATTGCACCCTGTTTTGCTGCGTCCATCGTTTCTTTATCAGCCTGTCAGCCATGTCTGGAGTAATCCCTCATTTATTGTTTCAGAAAAGGTTTCTACTCATTGTGGTTAAGTAATGTTACAGAAACACCTGTTAAATAATGACATGATGTCTAAGTTATCAAATTTTAGTGTTACATTTTTAACATTTCATTAGTAACACATAATTTTTGTCTATTGCCTGGTTCACCAATATTCTTAAAAAAGGCAATAAGGCTGTTGTAGGAAAATGGCTGTAGGCTTTAGTCGCTCTTTATAAGTGGCATATTCTTTCACAGTTGGATGCTGTGAAGGCGTGGTAAGGCATATTCGTCACTTCCTGTTTTCACTGTTGCACTCGGTGGATTGTCTGCTGTGTGAAGGCTCTCTCGTTTGATCTGATTTCTCTCTACTGTGATATCTCTTACTTGTTATAATACATAAACACGTTAAAACACATACTTTCTGATGCTGCATTTAACGTTTGGGGACTCTCCATGTCTTACACGTTTTTTCTAGTAGTGGTAAGGGGTCGCTAGCTTAGCGTTAGCTTTAACTCCACCATGGCTACCCGTTCTGCTGTTTCTCTCTCTGAGTCTCCTCCTCTCTCCTTCTCTCTGTGTCAGATGTTCAGTTACTCCTTTGCCTCCTTTAGAGATAATGGTACGTGTAATAAATGTGGCATTTTTGTAGCGTTGGAGTGTGTTGGAACTGGAGGCTCGGCGCCGCGCTGTTGAAAAACCGAGGGTAGCTCTCCGTAGCAGTCCTTCAGCAGAGCCCGCACAGCCGGGGCCTCAGGTCGACTGGGTGACAGTATGTAGAAAGTATAGCCCTAGATCCCAGCCCACAGGTCACCACCAACCCATCTGCATTTCTAACAGATTTTCCCTGCTCAGCGAAACACCTGCTGAGAAGCCAACTCTGGTAATTGGCAGCTCCATAGTCAGAAGCGTGGCACTAGAGACACCAGCAACCATATCCAAATGTCTGCCAGCGGCCAGAACTGGCGACATCAAATCCTGCCTGAAACTGCTGGCTAAGGATAAGCGTAAATACAGAAAGACTGTTATTCACGCTGGTGGTAATGACACCCGGTTACATCAATCGGAAGTCACCAAAGTTAGTGTTGCTTCTGTGTGTAAGTTTGCCAAAACAATGTCGGACTCCGTGATTTTCTCTGGTCCCCTCCCTGATCTGACCAGTGACGAGATGTTTAGCCGCATGCTGTCATTCAACTGCTGGCTGTCTAGGTGGTGTCCAGAAAAGGATGTGGGCTACATTGATAATTGCCGAACATTTTGGGGAAAACCTGGTCTGATCCGGAGAGACGGCATCCATCCCACTTTGGATGGAGCAGCTCTTCTTTCTAGGAATCTGGCCGAATTTATTAGTTCTCCAAACCTCTGACAACCCAGGGTACAGGGAAGCAGGGTACAGGAAGCAGGATCCAGGAAGCAGGGTCGTAATTTTACACTCCTCTCTGTGTTACGGTTTACTTGATATTGGGCCCCAGAATGCAGACGAGCAGGCTTCGTGATGGTAAGTGAAAAAAGGTTTAATTACGAAAACTCACTCAGCAGGAACAAAACAAACGGGCAGGCAAGACAGGCATGGCATGATCAAAAAAACAAGACTTGGTTTTAGAACAACACATGAGCATGAGGACAAGACATGAGCATGAAAATTAGAAATGTTTCCGCCACGACTAACTGAACAGGTGTGTATAAATGGAGCATGGTACAGGTGGAAAACAAAACTGATTAACATGGTGCAGGTGAACCAAATAAACTTAATTGACAGAACAAAACGTGACTGGAGCAAAACAGAGACTCTTGAACACAAAATAGAAAAATATGAAGCAAAAGCATAACCAGATCCGAAAACCCTCGTACTCGTACTCGTCATCTTCCGCTTTATCCGGGACCGGGTCGTGGGGGCAGCAGACTCAGCAGAGACGCCCAGACGTCCCTCTCCCCAGACACCTCTTCCAGCTCCTCCGGGGGGAGCCCAAGGCGTTCCCAGGCCAGCCGAGAGACATAGTCCCTCCAGCGTGTCCTGGGCCATCCCCTGGGCCTCCTCCCGGTGGGACGTGCCTGGAACACCTCCCGAGGAAGGTGTCCAGGAGGCATCCAGTATAGATGCCCGAGCCACCTCAACTGGCTCCTCTCGATGTGGAGGAGCAGTCACGGATTCGAAAACCAAACTTGACAAAACATGAACAAGACGACAAAACAAAAGCATGAACCAGGAAAATAACAGAAGCATGATTCAAAATCTAAGAAGAAGAATAACAAAAGAACGAGTCAAAACCTTAACTGTGAAAAACATAAGAAAAAAACCAGAAACCAAAAACCAAGCAACCCCTAATCATAACAAACCCCCGCCCCTTAAGAGCGGATACCAGACGCCCACAAAAGTCCAAAATCAACCCAAACAGGGTGGGCCGTGGGGGGCCTCGGCAGGAGGGCCAGAAACAAAAAACAACCCACATAGGGTGGGTGGAGGGGTCTTGGCAGGAGGGCCAGAAACAAGAACAGTGTTCAGGCGGGCGACCAGGAGGTTGTCCCCAGCAGGCACAGAGTTCAGGCGGGTGACCAGGAGGTTGTCCCCAGCAGGCACATAGTTCCGGCGGGCGACCGGACCTGCACCAAAGACGTGGAGGCCGACTGAGCAGAGTAGAGGGCCCCCGAAAACTCTGTGGAACTCCGGAGGAGTGGAGTCTGGCAAACCCTCAGAGGCTGAAGCAGAGCCTGGCGAACCCTCAGAGGCTGAAGCAGAGCCTGGCGAACCCTCAGAGGCTGAGGCGTTGCCGAGACCCTCAGAGGCAGAAGCAGAGGCTGAGGCGTCGGCCGGACCCTCAGTGACTTGAGCAGGAGCTGAGGCGTTGCCGAGATCCTCAGTGACATGAGCAGGAGCTGAGGCATCGGCCGGACCCTCAGTGGCGTGAGCAGAAGCTGAGGCGTCGGCCAGACCCTCAGTGACTTGAGCAGAGGCTGAGATGTCGGCCGGACCCTCAATGACTTGAGCAGGAGCTGAGGCGTCGCCGAGACCCTGAGTGACATGAGCAGGAGCTGAGGCATTGGCCAGACCCTCAGTGACGTGAGCAGGAGCTGAGGCGTCGGCCGGACCCTCAGTGGCGTGAGCAGAGGCTGACCTAGGGTCAGGCGTCATGTCAGGCTGTGGTGAGTCAGGCTGTGGTGTGTCTGGCCTGGAGTCAGACTGCTCTACAGCAGCGCTCTGGAGACCTGACGTGAAATGCTCTGCAGCAGCAGCAGCTCCCTGGAGTCCTGGCGTGGGCTGCTCTGCAGCAGCACTCATGTGGCTTGGTGTGGGTGAAGGAGGACGGCAGTAAAACAACCTTACTGCCGTTTCATAATCCATCTCTATCTGCCTTATCCTCTCCATCAGCTCAGGAGAGGAATACAGGAGACCAGTCGTTCTGAGGCTCTTTATTTGGCGTGCATAGAACCCCAAGCGCTGCTCCAGCTCGTCAGGTGTTGCCTCAGAACACCGGGCTGGAGCGAGCGCACACAGCATGGGCGGAGGTGCAGCGAGCCTGGGCGACAGTGCTGTGGCAGGCGAAGATGCGGGCTTACTTGCCGCAGCCCTCTCGTAGGCTGGCTGGAAAACCACCTCCTCACCAGCCGAACCACAGGAAGGTGCTCCACGCCGGCGTTTCTTGCGGCGGGAGGAGGGTGAGGGCTTCACTGCCGGGCCAAAATGCGCAGCCAGGGGAGCATGCGGAGAACGGCGACGAAGGGGACCTGTCGCCGGACATGTAATCGCGAACCTGGATCCATCATAAGCCCACTGCAACGGTGTAGTGACTTCTCCGCCTCCCGAGACAGGAAAGTAAAGAGGTCCATGGAGCTAGCCTGATGCTCATCCGCGAGATCCATTGTTGGCGGAAATATTCTGTTGTGGTTTGCGAGACATTGGAACCCAGAATGCAGATGAGCAGGCATCGTGATGGTAAGTGAAAAAAGGTTTAATTACGAAAACTCACACTCAGCAGGAGGCAGGAACAAAACAAACGGGCAGGCAAGACAGGCATGGCATGATCAAAAAAACAAGACTTGGTTTGAGAACATGAGATCAAGACATGAGCATGAAAATGAGAAATGTTTCCGCCACGACTAACTGAACAGGTGTGTATAAATGGAGCATGGTACAGGTGGAAAACAAAACTGATTAAAATGGTGCAGGTGAACCGAATAAACTTAATTGACAGAACAAAACCTGACTGGAGCAAAACAGAGACTCTTGAACACAAACTAGAAAAACATGAAGCAAAAGCATAACCAGATCCGAAAACCAAACTTGACAAAACATGAACAAGACGACAAAAACAAAAGCATGAACCAGGAAAATAACAGAAGCATAATTCAAAATCTAAGAAGAATAATAACAAAAGAATGAGTCAAAACCTTAACTGTGAAAAACATAAGAAAAAAACAGAAACCAAAAACCAAGCAACCCCTAATCATAACACTCTGCAGCTTCTGTACCACTACCCACCAATTACCCTATTAAGACAGTGTCTCGCCCACGGCCAAAATTGAATAGATTAAAAAATTATGTAAAAGGAGAAAATCATGAAAATCTCATAAAAAATAAACAGACTGTAGACTGAAAAGAAAAATAAAACAATTAAATGTGGCTTACTGAACATAAGAACTCTCTCTTCAAAGACTTTGCCAATTAGTGACCTGATTTGTGACAATCAGATTGATTTAGTTTGCCTCACAGAAACCTGGCTGCAGCAAGAGGATTATGTTACTATAAATGAGTCAACTCCTACTAATTATTTAAATTTTCACATTCCTCGAAATACTGGGCGAGGAGGAGGAGTAGCAACCATCTTTCAGTCCAATTTATTGATTAGTCCCAGACCAATCAATAGCTACAACTCTTTTTGATTATTTAATCCTTAGTTTTACTCATCCAAATTGCAAAGCACTAAAATCACTTCTATTTGTTGTTTTGTACCGTCCACCAGGCCTTTACTCTGAATTTTTAGATCAGTTTTCAGACCTTTTATCGGATAGTGTTAAATACAGGTAAGGTTATTATAGTGGGGAATTTTAACATCCATGTTGACACTGAAAGTGATAGCCTAAATATAGCCTTTAATACTATCTTAGACTCAATTGGCTTTGCTCAAAACACTAACAAACCTTTGTCTTCGTTCTCTAGACCTTGTGCTGACATATGGTATTGAATGTAAAGTGTTGGAGTTAACTCTAAACTCCTGCATGCTCGTTTGTTAGGTAAAGCTAAGACATCCTATACTGTTACTAATAAAAACAAAGTAATAAAAGAAACACGGAGACTGCGCAGTCTTTAGATGCCTGG
>JAHUTJ010027588.1:0-10501 GCA_036250325.1 Characodon lateralis
ACGAGAGAGAATAAATGAAATCCACTCGGGACTCTTCTCCAGGTGATGCTTCAGATGTTGGTAACCGTGTCACGGTCTCCAGCTGAAGGCAAATGGTGGGTCGTCTCATCCTCTGTTATATAGTTGATGGTGGCCTCAGGGCTGCGACGCCCCAGTCTTATCAGCCACGGGGGCCGACGGGATCTGTAGGCACGGACTGTCCTGGATGAAAAATGGCCGAAAATGGCAAGAGGCCTGGTGGCGTCCAGCAACGTGCAAATGGTCCAATATTCAGCAAACAAGTGGTCCAACAATAGTATAACAATGGCCATCAGTGGGCTCTAGATGGACACACTTCATCAGTTTTTCATTTTACTTACTGCCCCTACAAGTGGACCGTTCTGGGGTGGCTGGGCTCTGGCACTTGGTGGTTTGGTCTGGCCTCCCCAGCGGCCCCGCACCGTTCCGGACCCTTTGTGGGGTGCCTTGAGACGACACTGTTGTAAATAAGCGGTATATAAATAAATAAACTGAAACTATATCTGTAGTTATGCTACTATAGGCTTAGGCTACTGGAGGACATAATGACCACTTTCACCCTCTTCACTACATTCTCACACTACTCTCCAATTTTGCATTATTTGCTGTTATTTCAGTTTTTAACTTTATGTTCTATCTCTTTGCTCTTCCTAGAAGCTACATCTGGGCTGACTCTATGTCTACCTGTGACACCTTTCTGAAGAGGGGCGTTGTCCAAGCTTCTGTTGGCAACAACTTAATGCTCACCTTCTACAGATGATCCACTTGGTCCTTGTCTTTCAGTGTTTAACCCTTTCTCTCTCCTAGATATAGCAATTGACTGAGCTTTAACTGTAACTAATTATATGTGCTCTCTTTCAGACTCTATCCTTTAAAACTGGCTCAAAGTTTATTTGTTCTTTCTTTCTAGATGAAACAACTAACGGAGCTACATCCACTAACATTTACTTTTTCTTCCCATAGAAAGTACTCCTGGATAATTGCTTCTGTATTCGTTACATGGATGCTCAGTATGAGGGATTGCTGCAAAGTCAACGCCAGTGACTGTCCACTGTCGCTACATGCTCATCCAGGATCCTCGATGCAATCTGCTGGGTTTCCTTAGATAGAAAAACTTTTATCCTATTTGAATAAATAACTGCACTGTTTAATGGTTAGGATTAATTGGAATGTATGTACCTGACTTTTGTGAAGTGCCATGAGACAACATGTGTTGGGAATTGGCGCTATATAAATAAACGGAATTGAAACTGAATAACCGAAAAACCAATGAACTGGAATAAGGTTCGCTCAAAGTCTTGACCTATAACCAATTGAGAATATGTGGCAAGACTTTGAACCTAAATTGCAGCAATTTTGCAAAGAAGAATGAGCAAAGATTTTAAAAGTGTAAGAAAAACAGTGTATGATATCAGAGGTTACAGTGAAGTATTTAGACATGACACAAGTACATTCATTCTTTCTAGAACCACTTCACTAACGATGGCAGCATGTTGGAGTAGCCCTGTTACTTTCATTCTGGCTTATTATTTAAAAAAAAAAACTTAAATTCCTAATTTTCTGCCTGGAAGATTGCCTTTCTGGACTATTATACCCTCTGGTTTTTGATGCAGCACAGCTAGAGGAATTGTTGCAGATTCTTTGTTAGTTAATTTATAACCATGGCAACAAGATGTTTTTTACAACCGAGAGCAGCTGTTTAACACCTTAAAATAACACGTATTACTTCAACTACAGCCTCAATTCCCAGATGAACTGAAGAGGAGGCACCGTAGATGCAGAGCAAAGAGGACAGAGAGAAGGAGAACGTTTATACCATCTCTTCATCGATATAACTGGTAATGTGAGATTGTTGGCGAACACACTGGATGAACTCCAAGCCCTGACAAAGACCCAGCCGGAGTATTGGGAATGCAGTATTAAGCTTTTCACTGAGACATGGCTGTAGGACGTTTGACCATACGAGCATCCAAAAATTAAAATAGGAACGGCCAAAGCAAAGGAAGCAAATTAGCAGTACTTGTCAACAACAGATGGTGTAATCCAGGACATTGTGTTGTAAAGTGTCATCTCTACAGACCAAATATTGAACTGATTAGCAGTAAGTTTTTGCCCACATTATTTAAAGATTTCACCAATGTTATTTTGGCAAATTCAGCTGTTCACTGCATGTGATGTCATCATCTCAGTTGTTGCTGAGCTACGGACACAACACCCCAATGCGTTTGTAGCAATATCTGGTTTGTGGCAATACCTGGTTTAGTCATGCCTCACTCTCTGCTACACTATGAACATTTCAACAGTTTGTCAGCTGCTCTACAAGAGAAAACAAAATGCAGGATTTGTTTTATGCAAATGTCAAGGATTCATACATCTCTAAAGCAAGACCTCCTACTGACAACTCGGATCACAATCTTGTTTTTCTTTGCTTGAAATATAAAACGCTTGTTCAACCTGTAATGAAGAGAACTGTGAAAAGATGCTCACAGGAGGCCGAAGAAGACCTGCAGGGTTGTTTTTAGGGATACGGACTGGGATGTGCTGTGCCAGCCACATTGAGAGGACATTAATGCCATGACTCAGTGTGTGAAAAGTTATATAAACGTCTGTGTGGATAAGACCATACCCACCAGAACACCGGTATGCTTCCCCAATAACAAACCCTGGATCACCAGTGACCTGAAAGAACTGCTAAACAGGAAAAAAAAGAGTCTTCGAAGAGGGAGACATGAAATTATTGAGCAGTATAAAAATGCAACTTAAAGTCATAATGAGAGACAGCATAGAGGCGGACAGTAAGAAGCAAGCTCCACCAGATCAATATTACCCAGATGTGTGGTCAGGGATGAAGAAGATCACAGGCTTCAAGCAGAAGAAAGGATTGGAGATGGAAATCTGGACAGAGTCCATGAACTCACATTGTTCAATAGGCCCTGCTCAGGAACAATTCAGCATCCTCCTTTCATGTCCCCAGCAAAACAGACATCCCACTCTCCTTTGACCTATGCCTTTCCTGTCACACCTCAAATGTTTTATGTTCCACCTCAACTGTTCTGCTTCTAGATCTTTTTGACCTAATCATGGAATGCTGGTGCTCTCTTTGCCTCCCCTCCAACCTGTCTATCTCTAGAAGTCAAATGAAGAGATAGCTGGACAGACTAAACCTGAACAAGGCTGCAGGTCCAGATGGTGTCAACCCCAGAGTCCTGAAGGCCTTTGCAGAGCAGCTCTGTGGGTTTCTGAGGTACCTCTTCAACCTTAGCCTGACCCAGGAGAAAGTTACAGGGTTGTGGAAGAAGTCCTACCTTGTTCTGGTACCAAAGAAAACTCAGCCATCAGTCATCAATGACAATAGCCTATTGCTCTGACATACCTCATCATGAAGGTCCTAGAGAGACTCCTGTTGGCCCACCTTTGTAAGCAAACAAGCACATAAGGACCCCCTGTAGTTTTCTCATCTTTAGGGAGTTAGAGTTGGAGATGCCATACACCTGCTTCAACAAACCCTCTCTCATTTGGACAAAGCAGGCAGCTCTGTAAGGATCATGTTACTTCAATATCCAGTGTATGTAACTTGTATCATGTCACCTACTAAAATAGATGATTCCACAGTCGTCTGGTGTATCAAAGATGGACAAGATGAATACAAAGAGCTGGTGGACCACTTTGTAGCATAGTCTGTTCATTTGGTCTGGAATGTGAACAAACACTATTTGCAACCTGGGAGAGAAGTGGGGGTGGTGGAGGAGTATAAATATCACAGTGTTCATCTGGACTACAGACTGGATTAAAGACACAACAGTGAAGCTACAAGAAAGGACAGAGCAGACTGTACTTTTTGAGGAAGCTTAGGTCCTTCAGAGTTTGCAGCAAGACGCTGCATATTTTGTATCAGTCTGTTGAGGAGAGTGTGATCTCATCTGCGATCATGTGTTCGGGTAGCAGCATCAAACCAGTGGCTTAAAAAAGCTCAACAAGCTGATGCAGAAAGACGACTGTTCTGAGGATTGCTCTGGAACCTCTGGAGATGATTGTGCAAGGAAGGATTCTTTATAAAATGAAGAAAATTACAGACAACCTTGAGTATCCTCTCCATCAGACTGTCATAAAACAACAATGTCTTGAGTCAGAGGCTTCTTCAGATTTGCAGTAATACTGACAGTTACAGGAGATCCTTCCTGCCCACAGTCATTAGCATCTACACCAACTTGTTAGAATAAACATGTATGATATGAGTTACAACAACATTTATTTTTCCTTTGGGATTAATGGAGTAATTTTGAGTTTGAATTGAACTGAACTGAACAAGGCAGGTTACGGGCTAAAGGAATTTAAACTAAGTCTGTAACAAAAACACAGCAGTTTAATAAAAAGTGTCAACAAGGGGCCAGTGGAAACGATCTCCATCTGTATGACGAGAAGGTAAATTAGATGTAGTACTTTATGTGAAAGGAACAAAATTGGTTTGAGCTGTTTAAAGGAAGCTTCCGTTACACACTTCAGTCCTGCCTCTGATGTTTGCACACTCTTCAGGCAGAAAGCAATAAAGGTTGAGTCAATTCTAACTTTAAACATAGATATTCTTGCTTTAGGATATAAATCTCTTTAATCCAATGCTTACTTGTACAGAGAACATATCAGGAAAAAAGTCCAACGCAGCAAGAAATGCTCGAGGCTCCCCAAACTTGGAGCTTTCTTCAAGTCTCTTAAAAGGAATTTGACACTTCAGATGGGTAATTTGATGCTTATTACTATGAGGCTTTCTGTTGCTCTAATGATAACACTCTGTCTTTTATCATTTCCTCCAGAAAATATACAAAAATTTAAATGAAGAACTATGTACTAAGTGACATTAAAGACAGAAATGAATGTAAACAAGAATTATAAAATCAATGACATGGACACTAGGAGAGTGGAAAAACACAAGAAAAAGCATTTAATTCTATCATAAAATAAAGACATTTGATTGTTTTTTTTTTATAAGCTTCAACATTATTAGTCAATACTTAACAACACACAAAGCACAAACCTGAAAGCAATTATAAGTAGATGGCATGCCAATGTTTTTAGACCCTTCACTTCTTCTTGTTCAAACTGTATTATGTTATAACCACAACCAAGAAAAATTTACCTAAAGCATGTTTTTAAAATTTAGTAGCAAATTGAAAATATGAAACAATTGTGGCATACATTTGTACTGGACCTCACCGAGTAAACATTTTTTGGAATCACTTTTAATTTATTTTACAGCTGGATAACCTTCGATGAATGTCTTTACCAGCATTGCTTATTCTTCGTTGTGCATTGACTCAGCCCCAGTCAGATTGGATGTAAAACATCTGTGAACGGCGATTTCAGTGTTGACACGTATTCTAAATTGAGTTTTAGACTGGATTTCTTCTGGGCTGTTCTAACACAAGACTATGGTGTGATCTAAACAAATACATTTTAGCCTGTGCTTTAGCTTAGTTGTCATTGTCCTGCTGGAATTTGAAACTCTGTCCTAGTGTCATGATTTTTGCACTTTTTAAACATTTTCTTTTAGGATTGGTACATAATTAGCTCCACCTATACTTCCCAAAAAAATCTGATTAGTTTCCCTTTCTCTCCTGAATGAAAGAATCCCACAGCATTATATTGACACCATTTGTGTGTCACCATGGGGATGTTGTTTTCAGTTTGAAATGTAGTATTAATTTTTTCACCACACAGTGCTTTGCACATAGGACAAAAAGCAACATTTTTGACTCCACTAATCACAGCACCTTCTTCCTCATGCCTACAATGTCCTCTGTATGAAAACTACAAACTGGATTTCTTTTGGATTTCTTTAAGCAATAGCTTTCTTTTTTGACACTCTTTTAGAGCATATAAGTAGTGTGCAAGAGTGATAGTTGTTCTGTGGATTCTTCTTCCTGATTGAAATGAGAGGGTAAATAAAGGAAAGAAGGAGTATAAATGAAATGGGAAATAGGATTGGATAAAGAAGGAAAAATAAAGTGAGATGAAGAAATTTCGGAAACTATGTAATGCTGAAAATGCCATGAAAGAAATGCAGATGAAGATATGAAATAAAGTTATAATAAAGATCTATTAATAGGGGTTGGAAAATAAATTGAAAGACAAGGCAGAAAGCACGAAGGAGAATAAACATAATCAAATGAAAGCATAAGAAGACGAGGAATAATCAACCTCCAAAAGAAGGGTGAAACAAATAGAAAAGTACTTTTTGAAGAACATAGGTGAGCTAGAGTGAGGGAGAAAATTAGACATGACTGGCAGGTGCAAAAGGGAAGAGTCCTGCAAAACAGAAACATGATGATTGAACAAAGCCAATGATGGATAAAGGCCAACCACCACCAGGAATTGAGGGGAGCTCTTACCTGAGAGCTGATGAAACATTGGGGAGATAGAAAAGAGTGGAAATCCGGGCGAACATAGAAACAGAAGGATAAGGAAGACAATTGACCCAATTGCTGGAGAGCGGCTGAGGAGAGACCTTGGGTCGCTGCAGTAGTGGCTGCTCTTATCTGAAGAAATGGCTTGAAAACTGGCTGGGGGCCATGATGCATTGAACTAGGACCTGCCTGAAATATTTGAGGAACCAGGATGCAGACATGGGGCTCCTTCTGGCGTGAGAAATGGGAGCATGCGAAGGAAAAGCATTTGAAAGTTGAAAAGGCTAAACCTGATAAATAATACAATTCGGGTTGATATTAGCAAGGATAAAGAGATGTATTCAATCAAACCTTAGGACTTTGAGAGGAGAAATTGGAATAGGCTGATGGGCAGAGACGGCAGAAGACCTGGGAACTAAATAGAATAACTTGGAACATGACGAGCAGGAATGATGAAGTTATGAGTTATGACATGCCAGGGTGCACCAGAGGTAAGACATAATGCCTTAGAAGACAAGCGGCTTTGAGTAACGGGATTGACCACTGCTGCATTATCAGATAAAGCGGCAATGCGCATCTTCCAGAAATGCCACAGATGCAGCGGGCTATGGTAATGAGATGATCTCATAGAAAGCTGGGGATTCGGATTGGGAAAGGAAGGAGGCCTTACATCGGCAACGAATTGCTCTGAGAACCCCCCCCAAAACCCACAGAAAGAGCTACGTCCGTGTAAATGACCTTACTAATATTGAGTGTTCATAAATTGTTTCATAAGAGTTTGTTATTCTGCTGTGGCAGTAGTGCAATTAGTGCTTATGTTGAAACGCATAGTCAGGTGAGGTGCTGTAAATCATTGAACAGAGCAGCGACGACCCAGTGTGCTGAGAGAAAGTGTGCTCCACAATTATCACGCAAAAAGATAGTTATGATGAATATCGAAACAGGAAATAACATCTTAGCACCAGGTTGACAAGGGAACAAGGTTGAAATTATTTATTTATTTTTCTTTCAGTAGAGGTTGACAATATTCTTTGGAATATTATGCATCCCTAATCGCAATACGAAGGTTTAGTAGTTTCAATATCATAAGCTTTGTAAAGTTACAGACAGTTGAAAAATTATGCATTTTATTTCATTTCATGGAACTGGGAAATATATGAGGGAGGTGAGATGTTTAAATATATGTGGCGAAATGGTTTAAAAGCACTCAAGGGAAAGATTGTCAAGGACGAAATGGTTGTAGTAATTTAAGATAAATAAGTCTTTTATGGTAAAGTAATGAGGCCAAGAGGTTAAAAGCAGCATGTTGATTGAGTTATTAAAAGTATTTACATTCTGCATATATTAGATCTTACAATGTGATCACATGCAAGCTCTTTCAACCAAAGGATTCTGAACCATCCGCTGAGAGACCATCTTTTAAACCGGGATGCTATGGACCATAAAACTTATAATTGTTATGATTTGGGGTTGTTTGGTTTTTGGTTTCTGGGTTTTTTCCTTATGTTTTTCACTGTTCATGTTTTGAATCATGTTTCTGTTTATTTTCCTGGTTATGCTTTTGTCTCATGTTTTTCAAGTTTGTGTTCAAGAGTCTCTGTTTTGCTCCAGTCACGTTTTGTTCTGTTAATTAAGTTTATTCGGTTCACCTTTCCAAGTTAATCTGTCTCCTTGCTCCACCTGGTTTCCACTCCATATATTCAGACCTGTTCCGTTAGTCGTCGCGGAAACTTTTCTCATGCTCATGTCTTGTTGTCATGCTCATGTCTTGTTCGCAAACCAAGTCTTGTCTTTTTGATCATGCCATGCCTGTCTTGCCTGCCCGTTTGTTTTGTTCCTGCCTCCTGCTGAGTGTGAGTTTTCGTAATTAAACCTTTTTTCACTTACCATCACGATGCCTGCTCGTCTGCATTCTGGGGTCCAATATCAAGCAAACCATGACAATAATGAGTCAGCCGAGCGAAAGATGATGCTGGAAGAGAAGGAGATACCGTTCCAGTTTGAAAGGAGACTGGAGCAGAAAGCCCGGCAGTTTGTGACCGAGCAAGAAGTTCTGGAAAAAAGCAAGAGAAGAACAAAGAGCGCTCTGATGGCTGAGTAAGCCACAGGAATCAGAAGGTGGCTTGCATGACAATAAATTGTCAGTGGAAAGAACAGACCAGTCTAAGCAGGCTCTTGATTGAGCGAGGGGTGGATGCAGCTAAGGCTGAGAAGGACTTCAGATACTAATGAAAAATCGAGCAGCCATTTAGAAATGTAGGACGATGATCAGGGACAGATAGGCATTAAATTATTCTATGCTCGGGTGCAACAAAGCAGCTGTCGACTCTGAAATGCTTAGAGTGAGTGCCAATATAGGATCCTAAGAAATGTTAGGATTAACCTTTATTAATATTATGCATAGCTGATTTTTCCATTCATACCATAATGATATAAAGGATAAGTTCTAATGTTTTTTTTTATTATTAAGAATAAGATAAGAATGCTCATCGACACGCATATGGAGATAAATGGCCCAAGGTTTGACATGAATGACTTGTGGCTGGGCACTGGGTTTTAAAGTGGAGTAGCCGATAACTGTTTGATTAGAATGCCGCAGCAACTTCGATTAAGAATGGACACCAGCTACTACCAAACCTATCAGACAGACACCGCAATGATGACATGTAATCTACTGATAAACACTGCGAGAGGGCACATCTATTGCTTTGAAGTGCCAGATATAAAACTACATGTGACCCTCTTTCGGGGCTCTTTGTCATCCTTTCAGAACGGCGACGAAACAGGAGCCTCAGCGCTGATCTCTGTAATAATTCCTCTGCTTAATTTAGAATAAAAGAGCTGAAAGTTAGAAGCTGTTTGAGTGCCGTTCCTTAAAGAGAAAGTGCTATTTACAGTGTGATGGGTACCAAGGACCGGAAGAACTCAGAGACATCTGGGTGCGGTAGTTCGGAAAGAAAGGGACGAGATGATTTAAACCAAGCAGAAAAAGCTATCAGAGGAAACGATACATTAGACAGCCTCGGGAGATGGTAAAATGAGAAAAAACAGATTAATGATCTGCCTCTGCAGTTTCGGAGCTGAGCCTGAACGAGATGGCAGAATACATGAGAGATGAAAAGAGGGGTTGGAAACACCGCACGGTTTAAAACCACATTAATGAAAAAGATAGAGAAGAGCGAGTGGAGTGATACATCTCACCTAGAGACGAGCTAGGCCGGGCGCTAGCAAGGGCGACCGGCAGTGGGAGGGGCCAAGAAGTAGGCAGCGATGATATAGCAGGAAAGAGGAAGTGCTGGCGTAGCAGAGGTGGCGGTGAACTCACAGAGCAGGTGAGTAAGGGATGACGTGAAGCGCTGGAGAGAATCCATGAACGAGATGAATGAAGCAGGGAACATTTCAGGATGGTTGGTTTGAGGGATTAAGATGGAAGGAGAAACTGCTGGAGAAACCAGGCTGGATGACGCAGCGGCAGGAGCCGGTGAGGAGGCAGGGCTACCTCGGCTACGCTTAGCAGGAGAAGTGAAGGAGTTCTTAATGCACTTTACACTTGCCCAGAGCTGAGACCAGGAAGAAATTAGCCATCAAGGCGAGGTGAGTGCTTCTATGAGCGGAAGGGGAGGAAGGATTAAGAGAGTCTGTTACAAACAGTGCGAGTAGGTGTCGGAGTCGTAGATGAGCTCAGCTGACAAGCGAGGATGAACACAGCTGAAGGTCCTTTAAAAGCAGAGTGTCGGAAGGTGATTGGATGGAGAATCAGTTGGACATTATGCTGATTGGAAGGCCAGGAGACGCAGAGAAGTGTCAATGGAAGATGGAGGCAGTGAAGGTGATCTTCTAAACTCCTTTTAGTAATTAGGTGACTTCTGAAGGCAGTTGGCTGCACTACATTTTATTAATGCATAGGTTTGTTTGTTTTTTTTTTTTCATTTTTTTTTTTTTTTTTTACCGTGTCCTCTCTGGCAGAGTATCGCTCAGAATTGTTGTCTGAGTGCCAAGAAATTGCCCAACAGATTTACTTTCACAAGCAGAGCATCACAGCTAATGCTTTAAAGCTCTGCTTGATATTTATAAAAGAAACTTTA
>JAHUTJ010027589.1:0-10498 GCA_036250325.1 Characodon lateralis
AGGTTCATACTGTCACAGATGTGTTTTTGGTTTAGATTATCGCTCCTCCTGAGAGGAAGCACTCTGTGTGGATTGGGGGCTCCATCCTTGCCTCTCTGTCCACCTTCCAGCAAATGTGGTTCAGTAACTGTCGTTTGTTATCTCCATCTTGTCAAAGTATTTGTTTACTCAAGTGGAATTTATATTTGTATATGTACATATTTAAAGATAAACAATTTTTAAGCATTTTTTTGTTTGTTTGTTTGTTTCTTTCTTTCTTTCTTGACACTGGAAAGCAATGGCACTCTGAGCTTTGTCCTTTTCTCACGTGATGGCTGAGTAAAGGTTATTGAAGATTTGAATTAGAAAAGATTAGAGCGAGAGAAGAGGATCAGGCACCTCATGAGTAACTTTCATTGAGTGACAACACTGGGTCACGTGACCCCTAAGGCTAGATTTAACAAAGAAAATAAGAACAAGCAGAAAAACGGTAACAATAATAGTTTTATTCCTACTCCTCCTCCTACTACTACTACTAATAATAATTATTATTATTGGTGCAATGAATGGTTAAAAATAGACTTTCATTGTAATGCTCATAGATACCCTTTCAAATAGGACTCCTCATCTTTAAAGGGGATATTACAACTAAAGAATCCTCCAAATTCGTAATGGGCTTAAACCAGATGTTCTGGGGCTTTCAAAATAAAGCTAAAAAATGAAATGCTCCTTTACTTACCTTTAATTATGGCCCGAGCAGGTTTCATAGGATTCAACAAAGAACTAATTTGGACTTTCAAATTAAAGCTTACAGCTAATCTTCACAGAAAAGCTTCATTTTTAACAGATTCGGTTTTGGTAAAGAAAGATTCCATATTAACAAAATAACTAAACCCGATATTAAAGGAAACTGTGCTGACAGTTCAAAATATAGCTTATAGATGCTCTATAAAATAAGATCTTTAATATTGTTTCAAAAGAATATGCCATGTTACTAAGTGAAATAAACTAGTAAAGGCACATGGGAAGTTGGCCTTTTGAATTAATTCAGGGGAGACTCATCAAATGGTAAATGGTGACTTGCAACGGTATGGCGCTTTATTGAGTCAGAGGACTCTCAAATTAATTCAGGGAGACTCATGTCATAAAATCAAGCTTTTCTATAGTTCGGGTTATGCTTATTTATGCATTTGGCAGACCCTTTTATCCAAAGCGACTTACAAATGAGGATATGACAATGCAGTTACTACAAAGGTAGGTCAAAGAATCCTAATGAGCTTTAAAAATACCAGAGCTGATAGAGGATTGAACTAAACCAGCAATGAAAATACAAGCACATTTATGCACACTTCATCAGAGTAAGCCCAATGCAGCGTAATAAGTTGCAATCTCTGGGTGTTATATGGAGCAAAGTAACATACTTTGCTTCTATTTTCAGACTTCAGTGAAAGAGGCAGACAGGCAAGCAGGCCCCTTCATAAAGCGATTAACAACTCGGATGGTACTTTCACTCTGTCACTGTATCCACAGCGTCATCTTTGCTTGAGGCGGAAACAACAGCTCTGCCATCCGGGCCAACAGCCTGTGTCATAGGGAGGGATACCTCTGGGCAAAAGAGGAGACTGTCCTCTCCCAGAAAGAGAGGATAGGCTCCATTTAGCCCAGAGCCGACTCTGTAGGTTCCAAATGTAGAGTAAAAATAGAACAATAGTTGTTTTTTATTTGGTAAGAATTCACATGTTAAAAGCTGGTCCATTGCATAATCAAACTAAGCAAGTGCCTAATGCAAGCAAACAGCAGGGGGCTCCCAAGATAACTTTGATAAGAGCTGATTTAAAAGTTTCCTTGTTGTTTTAAATGTAAATTTTACATGCTTTAAGATTTAAGCAACTTGAGAAATGTACTAGTTGTGAACACAGGAAGAAAAACTTATATATTTTGGTAGTTACATTGACATCAATTATTGTTTTGCAACATTACATTTGCAACAGTACATTTTGCTGCTTGGGTTACATTTTTCTGCACATGTAACTTAAAATCTTGACAAATTTTCGAATTTAATGTGATTTTCTTTTGAAGACCAACCCATTTAACCTTGACCCATCCTTCTTAACTAATACCTAAATGCCATTTATTGATTTATTTACACTTAAGGCCACATTAAAGGCCTTGTGCCAGTTGGAGGTGCAGTGCATTGTACATGAAACATGTGTCATATCTTTTTATTTTGATGTCCCCAAGATAAAAGCCAGTGCAACCAATTGCCTTCAGAAGTCACCTAAAAACCAACTAGAGTCCACCAGTGTGTCAGTGAACATTAGACAATAAATAGCAGGAACAAAGTCATTTTGAAAAAGGCAAAATAAGTCCTGATCAAAGTTTGTTGGGGAAGAATTCGCTCTGGGGAGATGAGGTAAAAAGGAACTTTTTGCCCTACCATCATGCGGTGGGTATTTTTTTCTTCAGCAGGGACAGATAAGCTGGTTTAGAGTTAACGAAAAATCGATTGAGCTAAATATAAGTTAATCCTGGAAGAAAACCTGTCAGAAGAGGCAAAAACTTTAGACAGGGTCAAAGGTTTAGCTTACAGCAGTTGGTTTAGATCAAATTATATTCATAAATTAAGACAAGAATGACATTGTATAGCAACACCTTGAAATGTAGGTTCTTAGATGATCGAAGCTGATATTTTGCAAAAATTTCAGTCTTTAGACAGGCAAAGCTTTTAGAGATATACCCCCAAAAGACTAGTCTACAAAGTACTGACTTAGGGGAGCTGAATACATACACAACGCTCTTTTCAGGTTTTTGTTGTAATGAACCCGTTTAAAACCATTTCCCTTCCATTTCACGACTATGCACTGCTTTGTGTTGATTTTTCAAATATTACCCCAATCAAATACACTGAAATTTGTGGTTGTAATGTACAACTTACAATCCATTAATGGCAGATCGGGCGTACTTAAACAAACACAAGGGAAAAACACCCTGTTCCCTATGGACATATTGTATATAAAATTTGAATATATACCCTGGTACAAAATATTTGAGCAGCATGTTGAGCAATACAGTGTGGTCGCAAGTTCAATAGCTACGTGGTGCAAGATTCGGTGCAACTCTGGACAAACCAGGCCAGAACAGGATGTACAGAACAGCGCATGTTTTATCCAAAACCTTATAAAAAAAAATCGGAACCCCTGGCACTCCTGGGGGAGCCACACCAACCTGTCTGTGTGTACATGACGCATAGGAGGGGGCTGTATATGTAAGGGGTGGGGGGTTATATACTACTTAAAGGCGGATTAACGGTGCAAGACATTAAATCCAACCTGCCTCCATCCAGACACAGCGCGCAGCCAATCAACCTGATCTGAAGATCGAAAATAGGAGGGCTTACAGTAATCAGCCCTCAGAGTCTCATGACAAGGAACAGTGTGGCAGCGTTGCGGGAGCGCTCGGCACACACAGCAGGACGCTCACTGGCGCTGCGCTCTCAGCTAATAACCAACCAGAGAGCACTAAGAGAGACAGAAGGGGGGACGGGGACGGTAGGAGCATCCCGTGACGGACGCGTTTTTTAGCTGATTTCGGACGTTCTGGAGTGTAAGAACATCGCAAGAACGAGAGAGACCGTGCAGGGAAATTAAGCCGGTTTTTGGAGGGATTTGACCAGAGTGCCCTTGTATCTTCGTCTCCTCCGGATGATCAGAAATGGGGGAATGGACTATACTAGAGAGGCTCCTGGAGGCTGCTGTCCAGCAGCACTCTACTATGATAGGAAGGTAAGATGATCTACAAAAACCAAGAACAACCGAAGAAACGCAGCAGCCTCCAGGATCGTCTTTAGCATGGCACCCCAGTCCCCCGTTTCTGTGTTGTGGCTCCAGGATCGTCTGTACCGTGATGTCCAGTGGTGCTTCGTGTCTGTGTTGTGGATTTTTCTTGTCTTGTTCCCCAGATCTTCTTTTTTTTTTTTTTTCCTTTTTGTCTTCTTCCTAAACGAGGCAGCTCAACTCAGATGCCAGCTGTCTTTTAGGAACCTGGGATGGTGCTGCAAAGTCAAACAGCCTAAACTTAAAATTGATGTTGCCCGTTTCATGTGATCATTAATCCGTTTATTCATTTGGTGGTTAGTTGTTGAGTTTGAGCAGTGGCAGAGCACTCAGGGGAGGGTGGCAAGGAAGAGACATCGCCTCCTTTCATTAGCATGCTCACACAGATACAATCAAACCAACGTCGATTACTGACGTGTCATGATCATTAAATCAAAGCCACGGACATCCATCGTAAGAAACATATCTTTTTTTCGGAGAGCGTCCGGTTTCAGCACTGGAAAGCTCCTTAAATTATACACGGGCGCTCCAACGCTGAACACATATAGTTGGGCTCATTTTCACGTTGCTGTGTATGTCTTCTTGCTTTTTAGGATCACAAGATACACACTTGCATTGTAAGAAACACATTTTGTTTCGCGAAGCGGTTTTAGCACTGGATAGCTACGGAAATTAAACCTGCTCGCTCCATCTGCTCTGAACACATAGACGTAAAAATAATTCCCCATAGATATTTTTCTTTTACTGCCTTTTAGGATCACAAGACACGAAGATGAACCAAAAGAAGCACTTTTTTCGCCAAATATATACTTTTTTAGCATTTGACAGCTTCCGATCTTATATTTGTGCGCTCCTGCGTCGAATACCAACTACTTGCACGTATTTTCACATTGTTCTGTTTGTTTGCTTACTTTTTGGGATCACAAGACCCAAACTTGCATTGTAAGAAACTCATATCTTTTCTCGGAGGGCGTCCTGCTTCAGCAGTGGACAGCTCTCTAAATGAAATCCAAGCTCTTACACACTAAACACCTACTTGCACATATTTTACATCGTCGTGTTTCCTTTGCGTTTTAAATTGCATCTATTGTAAAGACAATCATTTCATTTTCAGAGCACCTCGTTTCAGCGATGGACAGCCCCTTAAGTTGAACCCAAGCGCCCATACACTGAGCATATTTAATGCAGACAGTTTCAGAGTTGAGTTTGTTCGGTTTTTAGGATCACAAAACTGGACCGTCCCTTAAATCAAATCCAATCGATCATAAACTGAACATATAGACTTGCACATATTTTCACAATGTTGTATTTGTTTTGCGTTTTAAATTGCAAAGACAACCATTCTTAAAGACGAACATCCTGTTTCAGCACCGGGCAGCTCCCTGGGTTGTATCCGAACGCATCCACACTAAGGCATGTATTGCATATATTTTCACATTGCTGTGTTTGTTTTCTTGCTTTTTAGGATCCTACTAACAGTGGTGGTCATCTTCCGGATTCTAATCGTAGCAATAGTTGGAGAGACTGTCTATGATGACGAGCAGACCATGTTTGTTTGTAACACCTTACAGCCGGGCTGCAACCAGGCATGCTACGACAAGGCATTCCCCATTTCACACATTCGATATTGGGTTTTTCAGATCATCATGGTCTGCACGCCTAGCCTCTGCTTTATCACGTACTCTGTGCATCAGTCGGCCAAGCAGAAGGAGCGACGGTTCTCCACGGTTTACCTGACGCTGGATAAGGATCAAGATTCTCTGAAGCGAGATGAAAGCAAAAAGATAAAAAACACCATTGTGAATGGTGTACTCCAGAACACTGAGAACTCCACCAAAGAAGCCGAGCCGGACTGCTTGGAGGTGAAGGAGATCCCCAATTCGGCCATGAGGACTACAAAGTCCAAAATGAGGCGCCAGGAGGGCATCTCCAGGTTTTACATCATCCAGGTGGTGTTCAGAAACGCGCTGGAGATAGGCTTCCTGGTGGGCCAGTACTTCTTGTACGGGTTCAACGTCCCTTCCGTGTACGAATGTGACCGCTACCCCTGCATCAAAGACGTAGAGTGCTACGTGTCCAGACCCACAGAGAAGACCGTGTTTTTGGTCTTCATGTTCGCGGTCAGCGGGTTCTGCGTGGTGCTGAACCTGGCCGAACTCAATCACCTGGGCTGGAGGAAAATCAAGACGGCCGTGCGGGGCGTGCAAGCCCGGCGGAAGTCCATTTATGAGATCAGAAACAAGGACCTGCCGAGGATGAGCGTGCCCAACTTTGGCCGCACGCAGTCCAGTGACTCTGCATATGTGTAAAAAACAATCAACCCCATAACGGACATGGTGGACAGCTCCGCACGCCTAAAACTTGTGTCATGACTTAAAAGAGTGGGCATATTTATTTATTTACAATTTATTTTCCATTTGATTTGATGGTATTTTATGGACTTTAAGGCAAGCGTGGATCACGCGTTTGTTTACTTTTACTTATTCATTATTGCACTGATGCAACTTTTTAAGTAACGTTTCTACTCTGGCGAGACCATGTTGAAGTGTTCGCAGATCTTTCTCGGGCTGCACTTGAAGAGAGCAAATGCAAAAGAAGAAGAAGAAAACTTGCACTAAAGAGGTGAACACATGAGAGCTTGATCGTATCCAAATGTGCTGACATTTTCTTTCTACCCATATTTCTGTTACATGGCACCACTAAAAGGGAACATATAGCATATTCCTACCAGATTTACCCATAATACACACACACACACACACACACACACACACACACACACACACACACACACACACATATATATATATAAATCCTTACTCGTTAGCTAAAATACATCAGCTTGGTTAATTCTTTTTTCTTGTTTGTTTTTGTTGCCTGTGTTGCACCACTGACCTTAACATATGTAACCATTCCATTGCTTTATAGCTATAACTTGCAAAATAGTATCTGGTGAATTTGCTGCAAAACGCTAACGTCTGTGACTTCCTTAATTTAAGACACACCAAAGCGCCCACTGCTTTTATTTGTGAGTGTTTATTTTCTTGCTATTTGTGTAATCAAGTGCCATACTTGTACATAGACATTATATAAATTATAAATATATGTATACATATTAATATATATATATATATATATAAATATATGATGATAATAATAATCATGAAAGCTGATTCCTTGCTTGGATTATGCTGAATATTGGCCATTTTCTTTTTGCTCCAAATGTATATGTTGTGGTTTGATTGAAGAAAATAAGATATTCAGATTTTTTTCTGTTTTATTTTTGGAAATGACTGGGAAAAGAAATGAAGTGTACATTTTTTTTTAATACTGACAAGGCTCCCTCTAATCACAGCTGATCAAAACTGAAAAGAAAAGCACAAATTGATTTTTTTCTTATCAAAGAATGGGCAATTGAAATCTGCTCTGGTGCTACTGTTTTTCATAGAATGGTCTTAAATGTAACCTTCAGAACCAGAAAGAAAAAATAAACACATCTTTTTTTCTGTGGAAAATAAAAGTGGGATTCATGTACACCAGAAAAGTGTGAGATGCGGTACTTTGTGTTCCCTACTGTGGCTTCTTTTATCACACAGATATCCAGGGGAAGTTGTGTCTTGCTGCAGTGAAGATGTTAGCCACACCCACTACTGCAGGACTCACCTGGTGCAGAATCTCACTACTCTGCATTGTGTTGCAATTCTGGTGCTGCTTCCATGAGGCACATCAATACTTCTGCTCCTTGATAATATGGCATGCATTAAACTAGAGCAAGCCCTTAACTGTATATTCACAGGGCCTCGGTGTGGCATTAATATGCTGCACTCACCAGGGATAACAAAAGCAAATCGTGCCTCTGAATACATCCAGTGTGTTCATCCCATCTTCTTTAATTTGAGAAAGGAGGAAGCCAAAATAAAAGGAGGGAAGGTTTCTGTGCTACTTGTGAAGGTCAGAAACAAAAGATGGGGAGAAATAATAGGACACTATAAGCATTTAACTGTATAACCGTGAAAAGAAATGCATACCTTTAGAGATTAAATAAAAAATCTGAAGCTGTTGATAGTTGTTCTGGGGGAAGGATGGCATCTTCATTATGCCTCACCCCCGCCCCAACCCCTCTACCAACCACCCCTCCCACACCTGCCTCGCAAGGATGACTCTGCAAAGCTGGGAGAAATAGAAGAGCAGCCGTACCTGCACATCCATCTTCATCTCAGCAGGGGCTAGAGATTTTTTCATGAACTCAAAAGAGAAAAGAAGGCAAAAGAAGTCCAATTAATCAATGTAATTTTGAATCAGTACCCTGTCATCTTCATTATCTATTAGCTCAATTGCTCATAAAGGGCAATACAATTTAATATTTACAAATAATATTTTTAAAAATACCTCTTATTAATACAAAATGACCCTCATTACCCCGAGTGTAACCTGAGCATAGTTCTTATTTTGTGCATTGTCTTTCTTGTTCTATAATCCTGCAACATCCGAATGGATTTCAAACTTCACATAAATAGCAAAATTATTGAACAGTAACTGAATCCAGTTATGCTGTGATGAATATGCATCTATTAGGATTTAAGGAATTTAACAAAAAATGTGATCACACAGTGTACAAACAAGTGATGTATGAAAGAAAACACCTTATTCAGTTGTTCACAGTGAAACATCTTATTTCTGAACAGTCTTGGTCATGTCTTTGTAGCAAGACCAAAATTAGTTCACATTAGGAAGTAAAAATGTGCTGCACATGCATATAAGTCACGCAACTTTGATTTGCAAAATTGGGAAGGGTGTCAATTAATTTAAATATAAAAGTAAAATCTCATATTGAAATATTCAAAACTCATATGCATTTTGTTTATTTTGTTTTAAGTGCATTTGAGCCTAAATGCAAAAACTATCCCACCAAAATAAGCATAAATAAGGACAAACCTAAAAATGCCACCTATGATGCTTCAGATAAGCGAACACTAAAAATAAAGGTTTCATGTCTCTTTTTCAGGAAGGTGTAAGGTTATTTTCTGGTCTCAGATGCTGAGAGATCAAAACCAAGAGCAGGGCTATTAGCTTTTAAATCTCAGAAATATCAGTTGACAGGTGTTGGGTTTAAGAGTCTGAAGCAGCAAAATGAGCAGCATTTTACAAGTGTTGTAGATGAGGCACAGTAAGGCAACACAAATATAAACAGATTGCATTTGCATTTGAATTTTATTTACAAACCCTTTTTTCCCATTTGCGATTAAATATTTATAGGTTTGTGGCAGTACAATAGCTTTCGTTTTAGCTCTAATGTGAGTCCAGGTCATCTGTTGAAAATACCTGAAAATGCTCATCGGTCTATTGACTGATGAGTATGACCAGGTCAAAATAAGTATTTTCATATGGTATAAAGAGCAACAATTACTAAATGGTAAAAAGCATGATACTGGAAGCATTCAGAGATTTTCACCCTAAGCATCTTTGTTTTCCAGAATCAAGCCAAAAGCACCTTGAGACCACGCTATGCATCTAGGAAAATGTTTTGTGAACTGATTACACTGTAAGTCTAAAATATCAGTTCAGTAGTGAAGAATGGCATAATGATTTACAGCCACCTCTGGGTCTTTACAGCCGGCCTTCGACATGAAGGAAATAAATTCCAAAGTTTTTCGTCAGTATATCGTCCGGCTGGCAGGAAGTGAAGTGATGCAGCAGGACCACGGTCCAGACAAATGAAAGTAAATCTGTCACAGAACAGCTTCAAACAAAGTTCAGATCAACAGAAAAACTGTGAAATACATTAAAAAAACTGTTCATGCAGAAAATGCAAGAAAGGAGGTGTACTGAAGCACTTCCAAGAAATGCAAAACACCAGTCAGCCTATTCTTTTATACAGTATATCACGCATGAAACCTAAAGAAATATGCATACTCTCTTGTATCTATTTGTATGGTTGTCATTTCTAATGCACGAGGAACAAGCAAGATGGAAGATTAAAGCTAACTACTTACAAATCAGTCCTTTTTATCCCTCCCGGACAGCTTTGACACACTGGGATTAACTTGTGTTTCCTTTTTCTGTCCCAAATGAATTAACTGGTGATTCAATTGCCTCAGGTATGAATTCACAGTTATGTGTCTCCATGCAAGACTGACAACCTGTTCAGATTGTACCTTGAAGTTTTCACATTTAGACACATTACAACCACAAACTTCAATGTAGGTTTTGGAGAATTTATGTGATTGACCACTCAAAGGAGTCTATAATTGTATAGTAGAAGGATTGGATTGTTGGAAAGGATAGTGTTTAAAAGTTAATCCAAATAAAAATCTAAAAAAACTGTGTAATGCATTTCTATTCAGCTGCATTAATTTTGATACCCCTTAATCAAATTTTGTACAACCAATTTTTTGTTGTACAAAATTTCAGGGAAGCCTCATAGGAACAAGCAACATGATGAAGAACAAGGAAACCAGCAGACAGGTCTGTCATAGTGTTAAGTGTGGCTCTGACCCACATGCAGAATCACGCTCAAGGGAAATGGGTACAAGTTTGAAAAAAGGTTTATTTAAGGAGAATGGATCGGCATGGTGTGCAGGAACAACTGTAAGGAAAAACGACAGGTAAGTGGCACAGTAAACGAAACCGGAACTTAAATGTGAAATGTCTCTTACTAGGAGGGAGTAGGCAATCCGCCAGGAGGA
>JAHUTJ010027590.1:0-10495 GCA_036250325.1 Characodon lateralis
AAGACGGAGCGCTACAGGAGATCCTTCCTGCCCACAGCCATCAGCATCTACAACGGCTCTTTGAAGAAACCCTCATAATGAGCTACAACAACATTTAATTTCCCTTTGGGATTAATAAAGTATTTTTTAATAGATTTTTTTTAATTGAAGAAGGTCCTGTGTTTTCATCTCCTTTCTGGGTGAATATTCTGCCTGAGCATTAGTTGGTGTTCTCTGCCGCTTCCTCCCACGGTTTGAAATATAAACACATTTTGGCCACTCTGAATTGTCCTTAGGTATGAGAGTGTGCTTGCATGGATGTCTGTTATGTGTGTATCTATGTTGCCATTATAATAGGCTGGTGACCTGTGTACGTCAGGGTGCAATCCATCTCTTACCCAGTGACAGATGGAATAAGCTCTGCACTCTGGCAAACACAATTAAACTGTAAATGTAATGCATCATGCAGTTTTAATAATAATAATATCCACAAAGTTTGGAAGGAAGGCCAATACACAAGGCAATTGAAAGCAACTTCAGGTTTCATTTCACAGTGGTTTTCTTAAAAATCAATATAACTTTTGTGGCGTTTTCAGGATGTGTATTAAGTGGTTGATCAGGCTTTGCTTTCATTGATGGGCTCCACTTTCCTTAATTTTGTCAGGATCTGCCATTGTGGACTTTGTTTTGGTTTTGTGTTTATTTACTTTTCAGTTAGGTGTTTCTATTTATTTGGGTTTAGTAGTCATGTTTGTTTATTCTTCTGTTTCCTGATAGTTTTGTTCTCTCTCCTGCCTCCTAGTTTTAGTTGTTCTTTCTCCCCTTGCCCATAGTTCCCTTGGTGGTTGCTTTCTTATTTATTTATTACTTAGAATGGTTTTCTCCTCTTATTATTATTATTAATATTATTATTACAGTTCTCTTTGCTTCTTTGGGTTTTCTAGTTTAGTTTCTCACTTAGGGTTTTTGTGCTTGTTTACTGTTAGGTTATTTGTTCTTGCTGCATTCTTCTAGTTAGTTTATTGTCCCTGTTCCTCCTCTTGTCATTAGTTCCCCTTCAGTTATTATTCACTCAGTGTTTGTTTCCCCTTATATTTGTAGTTCTTCCCAGCCTTCTCCCTAGTTTAGTTCCCATGTTAGTCTCTATTGTTTAAGATCCTTCTGACAGGTTAGCTTTTGGTTATTGTTTTCCGTTATACTTAGTTCTACTTATTGTTTACGTTTTTACATTCCACATCCACTTCCCTCAGTTTAAAAGCTCAGTGTTATTCATTACTGGTTGCTGGTTCCTTCCGTTCTACCCCATTTCACTAACCCTATTCTTTCAAGCTATCCTTGTAAAGCTTGGAACAAACCTTTAATTAAAGATGAAGCCTTCTTTTAACATGCTGCTGCCCAGCTTTTGCATTTTGGTTCACTACAACCACAGACGCTGACAAATTTACCTGTTAACGAAAGAAAAGAAAGGATTATCTTTAGGTTTCAAAGGATTTGCAAGAAATGTCATTGTAAAAAAAAACAAAACTATTTTGCACCTTGTCTTTATGCCATGCAGTTATTTAAGCCAGAGGCAGTAAAAAAAAAAAAAGCTGTCTAGGCAAGAAAAACCTAAATGCTTCATAATTATAGTAAAACAATATCCCTTATAACATCCCTTTCAGACAGCTTCCTCTTGCGTCCACAGTTAATCCTGTTGGATGTGGTTCGTCCTTCTTGGTGGTATGCTGACATTACCCTGGATACCGTGGCTCTTGATACATCACAAAGACTTGCTGTCTTGGTCACAGATGCGCCAGCAAGACGTGCACAAACAATTTGACCTCTTTTTAACTCTAATTGAACGCTAATTGAACCTTCACACTCTGCTCTTACTGGTGCAATGTGCAATCAATGAAGACTGGCTACCAGGCTGGTTCAGTTTCACCATGAAACCTCCCACACTAAAATGACAGGTGTTTCAGTTTCACTGTCCAACCCCTGTAAGTGGTTCTTTAATAATCATTTTGATTTTGTTGCAGACTATTAAGCCTGAACTGTATGTTTTTAGTGTTGTTATTATGTTGCTGTTATTGTTGCAACAGTGGCAGAATTAGTTATATTTTATTACGTCGTTCCTTGTGTAATAGGGGCGGGACTTGTTTCCAAGGTAACATGTAAACAACAAAGCTGTGATTATTTTTGAAAACTTGGTGTCGGTAACTGTGCCTGTTAAAGGCCTTACATCGACTGGATAAACAGACCGGGGCACATTATGGCTTTCTTCGGCTTGACGCATCTGGGCTATCAAAACCCAATAGGCGATAAGATGATCGTAAATCGCCGGGGAGAGCCTCAAGGTAAGAGGAAGCTGGGCTTAGTGTTAGCTGCGCAGAAGGTTGATCATGGCTGCAACCTGAGTGAAAACATACCTCATAATATATAATTATAACACTTTATAATTAAGTCTAATAACCTTAACAGTGCAGCCATGCTAACAAGTTAAAAGTAGTGTTAAACAAGCGCGTTATGGTCACCTGTAACTTCATTCAAGAGCTCCCAATCACAACAGAGCCTCTCTTATTAGCATTAGACGCAATTAGACAAGTATTTACCAATCATTGTCATGAGAGACTTAAAACAATTGAAAAACAGACATTTGTAAAATAATCCCAAATTCAATTTATTTACAAAGCATTCATTTAAATATAGCATGTTTGCCAGTGCTGCACATACTGAGTTAAAGAAATAAAAGATAACAGCAACACTTCCAATGGACATTTAAAATACATAAAATAGAACAGAGACAACATTGAAGCATATCAACTCACAACTGGTCAAATGCTATTGAGAAGTGATGTGTTTTTAAGCCTTAAAATCAGGAAGGAAAATGCCTGTCTGGGAGCCATAACGGAAAAGGCTCGTCTGGTTCTCCTGATATATAAAATAGATATAGAAACACATCGATTTCCTGAAATACATCCTACTGATGTTTAGAAAATGTTTATGCTGTTTGGATCATAATAACTATATACATTATAAATTATTCAGACCATGTGTTTAGAGTATGAGTCCCGCAAAACTCCTTTTAAAGAGATGCCAAAGAAGGTGCCCGAGTTACTCCAGTTTCGACCTGGCTATATGAAGCATAAATCATATAAAACATTGCAAAAAAGACCTCTGCAGCTCCTTCAGAGTTAACATGTGCATCTTGGCTTGTGGCCAACTTTAAGCATTCTTATCGCCATATTATCTAAAGCTAAAGGCCAGATTTGTGGCATGGACAGCTAATAGCTGTTGTGTTGTCAAATTCTTCCACCTGAGCTGTGGATTTTTGCAGCTCCTCCACAGTTATCATGGGCCTCTTGGCTGCTTCTTTGATTAATGCTCTCCTTGTCTGATCTGTCAGATTACGTAGGTGGACAGCCATATCGTGGTGTCCGAGCTATACCGCACCCTGTTGGCGGTCAGACGCCTCGGAGCTCCTCCGTTCCTTGGTCCCCAGAAGCAATCACACACTCTTTGTAAAGACTCTTAAAATGAACGAATCTCAAACAGTTTCTAACTTTTAGCTCCTTTAATCTAAATTAAGGCAGACGAAAGACTACAGAGATCAGCGCCGAGGCTCCCGTCTCGGACCGTCGCCGTCTGTGTAAGGATGACGAAGAGCCCCGATAGAAGGTCACATGTAGTTTTAAATCTGGCACTCCAATGCAATAGATGTGCCCTCCCTCAGTAATTATCAGTAGACTATGTGTCACCATTGTGGTGTTTATCTGTTAGGTTGTGTAGTAGCGGGTGTCCATCCTTAATCTAAGTGTGCTGTGGCTTTCTAATCAAACCAGTTGTAGGAGCCATAGATGAAATTGGGCTGCTTTGTAAGATGTTTAATTGTTTGGATTTGGAATTGTTGTTTATATTTTTTGTTGCTGTTTGTTTGTTAATGCGTGGGTCAACTGGAGATGGGCGGAGTTCAGGTGATTGGGCATATTAACCCACCTGCCTGAGTGTCAAGAGGGAGGAGAGAGGGTGTGTAAGCCGCTGTATTTTTTGTTGACCGCTAACAATCGAGATCTTTGAGATTTGTATTCGTTAAGCATATTTTTGGACACGTTATTCTAAGTTGATCATTTTTCCATAATACCGTAATCAAAAGGCATTTACTTTCGACCTTAGTGGATTCTTTTTTTTCTATGAAGAGCGACAAGGAACGGCCCAACTTCAGCCTCTCAGCGGCTTGTTTGTCACCTGAAGTCGCTGCAATATTGTCAACAAAAAAACGGCATTAGGAATCAGCAGCAAGCAAAGGATGGATTACAAGAGGCTCAAAGTAAGCAGGCTTTCTAGACATCATGCGGAGGTATGCTAAGACTCTTGGAGCAGCAGACTGCGAACATTATTGGAAACCAGGTAAGCGCACCTGTGGATGAGTGCGTAAAGGTGTTTATGAACGCCAAAGAATGTGGCTTGTGCAGTGCTGACTGTTTGTCTGCGAAGTTTGATAACCTGCTGAGAGTTGATGTGCAAATGAGCTTACAAGGATCCTGCTGTGATGAAAATCCTTCTATCTTAAGTGACATTTTCTGCGCTATATAAGAAACTGCTGCTGTGATCAGTTTTATTGGATGACTGGTGATCGGTGGATGTTATGATGCAACATGCGTGATGAATGCTGATATTCAAGTTTGTAGAGGAGTAAATCAAGTTTAGATGCAATGGAATGGTGTAAAAGAGAAATAAAACTGACTGCAAAGGCTTGGGCGAATAAAAGTGAGAAGCTACAGGAAGAAAGTTGCTGTGAGCAAAATTAAAGATCTTACTCCTGAAATTAAATCGCTTTTGAAAACAAAAGAAAATGTTTCTCATGTGCATCTTCAGTTGAAGACTTTGATCAATTTGTCTGAAAGTGCGACATTGTCACATAACACATTGTTTCCTTTACTCCCTGAGGAGGAGCAGAGCAACCAAAGTGAATGGTTTAGCAGCATAATGGAATACAGCAATACATTTAAAGACACTGTTAAACAATGGCTGAATGAACTTGATGAGTTGCTTCAGAATGAAAACCCTCAAGAACCTAATTTTGTTGTTGCTGATGAAATAAATGATGAATTTCAAGTGCCACAGTTAGCTGTGTCCTCAGAGAAAATGGAAGATCTGCAAAATAATATACACCCAAGTGATAGTGTGTCAAATGTGGAAAGCAGAGCAAGTGCATCACATAACTCAGCTTCAGGAGAAAAATCATCTGCTTCTTCAACAACTTCTGTACGTCTCAAAGCTGAAGCCAATTTAGCAGCTTTAATGGTGAGACAAAAACTGTTAAAAGAAAGACATCAATTAGAAGATGAAGAGCAAATATTAAGAAAACGGAAGGAACAACTCAAACTGGATGAGGAGATTGCTGCTCATGTGGCCAAACTGCGTGTATTAAAATCTCAAAGCTCCATATTAAGAGGAAAAGAGTCCATAACAAAGAAGACTTCAGATGGAATGAACTCTTATGTGGAAAAGGGAACAACTAATGCCTGTTCTCTATCAGCTGACGCAAGATCCTTTGTTCCACAAATAAAAGTGAAAACTACAGAGAAGGAATGTTCCGATCCAGTAGTGAGGCCTAAGGAACCTCCTGGATCACAATATTTACATAGCATGCCTGTTACTAATAAAAGTCATGCACCTCAGTATATTGATCAAGAAGGAACACAAATTCAACATCAGAGGAATCCAAATATGAATCACTGTTCAGGAAAGGACGGTCATAACAATATGCTGGACATAATGAGGAAACAAAATGAAATAACAACATTACTGATCCAACAACAATCCCTTTCATCTTTACCAAAAAGAGAAATTCCAGTTTTCAATGGAGATCCACTGAAGTATCATGCATTTCATGCATTCTCGAAAGCTTTCAAGAATGGAGTTGAAAGCAACACAGAGAGCTACAGTGATCGCCTATATTTTCTGGAACAATACACTGCTGGTCAACCAAAGGAGCTTGTGTGAAGTTGCCAGAAACTCAATCCTGAAAGAGGATACATTAAAGCAAAATCTTTATTGAGAGAGCAATTTGGGAATGAGCAGAAAATTGCACATGCTTTTATCGAACGAGTTTTCTCATGGCCTCCAATAAAAACTGATGTACTTCAGGAATACAGTCTTTTCCTTAGAGGATGTTCTGATGAGTTGGATATCCCAGTCAATATGATATTGGTCATAAAAAAAGTTGCCATACAAACTGCAGGATAAATGGAGGACTACAGCCTGTGAACTACAGGAGAGACGCAACCAGGGAGCTAACTTTGCTGATATTGTCAACTTTATTGAGAGACAAGTGAAAATCTTAAGTGACTCTGTATTTGGAAACATCAGTGATGCTCCATTATCAACAATGAATAAATGTATGAACAAACAAGGATCACGTCCTCGTGTTAAGGTAGAAAGGAGTAGTTTTGCTACAGATGGTGCTCCACTGGAAAAGAACATGTGAAAGTAAATGAACATATTCTGACAGCACAGAGAAAGTGTTTTTGTTGTGGAGGAGGACATGCTCTGGCATCATGTGCACAATTGGAACGAAAGACCAACAGAGAGAAGATTGGCTTTTTGATGAAGAAAGGCATCTGTTTTGGCTGCTTGTGTATTTGACACAACAGTAAAGACTGCAGGAAACGGATAACCTGTGAAAAATGTGGGCTTAAACATCCTACTTTATTACACATTCTGCCAAAAGAAAACTAAAATGCCTCTGGTTTAATGAATGAGAAGCTGAAGGTTGTAGTAGATAACACACTGGTGTCAAGTGGCTTAACAGGGGCTGGTCACAAGGATTGCAAACTTCCCATTGTTCCAATGAAAGTTAAAGCAAAAATAGGCAACAGGATTGTTTCAACTTATGCATTTTCGGATCAGGGTAGTACAGCAGTCTTCTGTACAGAGAACTTGATGCACAGGCTGGGACTCACTGGAAGAAAAACTCACATAGTTTTAAGGACGATGGGACAAGAAAAGATTGTGAGTAGCCATCTCGTTACGGGTTTGGAAGTGGCTGGGCTGGGCTGGGCTGAGAGAGGAGAACTTATGAGTTGCCTAAAACATACCCAGGAGTGCATGCCTGTACATAGAGGAAATATTCCTACACAAGAGGATATAAATGGCTGGCCTCACCTGAAACATGTTTCTCTTCCTGAGATAAAGGTTGACATCGAGTTGTTAATCGGAATAAATGTTCCTAAAGCTTTAGAACCTTTGGAAGTCATACGTAGCGTTGGTGACGGTCCTTATGCAATCAGAACACTGCTTGGTTGGACTGTTAATGGACCACTTACAGGAGAAAGTGCATGTGCAGCGTATGAGGAGCTGCCAGAGTTGACAGTAAACACTGTCAGTAGTGAATTTGGAGGAGCTCTGGCAGCAACAGTTTAAAACAGATTTTCCTGAATGTAACACAGAGGAGCATAAAGGATAGAAGATCATAAATTTATGGAATCAGTTACAAGCTCTGTAAAGCGACACGATGGTCATTATCAGATCAGCTTACCTTTGAGGGAGAAGGATCTTATAATGCCAAACAACAAGAAGATTATGGAGCAGCGGGCTTTACAGCTGAAGAAGAAACTTCAAAAGGATTCATCCTTTTACGCAGACTACGTTGCCTTCATGGATGACCTTATTATCAAAGGCTTTGCTGAAAGGGTACCTAACAATGAACTGCAAAGGAGAGATGGAAGAGTCTGGTATATTCCACATCATGGGATCTATCATCCCATGAAACACAAGATAAGAGTTGTCTTTGATTGTGGAGCCAGTTTCCAAGGCACATCACTCAATGCACATTTACTACAAGGCCCAGATTTGACCAATTCATTGATTGGGGTGGTGACTCGTTTCAGAAAGGAACCAGTGGTGATCATGGATGATATCAAGTCAATGTTTCATCAAGTAAAAGTTCCAGCAGAAGATGCAGATTTATTAAGGTTCCTATGGTGGCCAGAAGGGGATCTAACTGAAGGTCTGGCAGAGTTCAGAGTAACTGTTCACCTTTTTGGAGCAGCATCGTCCCCAAGTTGTGCCAATTTTGCTTTAAGGAAACGTGCAGAGGAGAATATGGATGGGTTCAATGAAGAAGCTGTGGATAACTTGCTCCACTCTTTCTACGTGGATGACTGCTTGGTGTCTGTGGCCTCAGAAGAGCAAGCAGTGTCAATTTATCTTGAACATGTCTATTTGTGCTAAAGGTGGCTTCCAGTTGAGAAAGTGGATAAGTAACAGACGTTCTGTTTTGGCTGAAATTCCTGAAAGTCATCGAGCCAAGGATGTTCAAAGGTTGGACATGAACAAAGATCCTTTGCCTGTGGAGAGAGTGCTTGGAATTGAATGGTGTATTCAGTCAGATGCATTCAAATTTAAAATCATAATCAAAGACAGACCATTGACCAGAAGAGGAATTTTGTCCATCGTAAGTTCCATCTATGATCCTTTAGGAATATTGAGCCCTATTGTTTTAGTGGCCAAGAAAAGTTTGAATGACCTCAGCGAGAAGGCTTGTGGATGGAATGACATCATACCTGAATCCGCTGCCAAAGAATGGATAAACTGGCTGCAAGAACTCCAGCTTCTTGAACATTTCGGCTTGATGAGGTGTTTGAAACCAACAGATTTTGGAGAAGTGGTCAGTGCACAGTTGCATCATTTTTGTGACGCATGTGAGCATGGATATGGGACTGTAACCAATTTAATATCACAAAATGCAAACTCCCAAGTATACAGTGCTTTCCTCATGGGTAAAGCGAGAGTGGCTCCTTTGAAATCTGTGACAATTCCTCGCATGGAACTCGTTGCTGCCACAATGGCTAGACTAGACCTTTTGATTTAAAAAATAAAAATAAAAAAAGAAGAAAAAAAGAGACTTTGTATGAACTTAAGTTTTAACAGGTTTAATCTAAATGTCTCCTACTGATTTTAAGAGTTTAATTATTATGTGATAACTTAATAATTAGGGGCTGGTGTGTAGGAGCCATAAATGAAATTGAGCTGCCTTGTAAGATGTTTAATTGTTTGGATTTGGAATTGTTGTTTATATTTGTTTGTTGCTGTTTGTCAATGCGTGGGTCAACTGGAGATGGGCGGAGTTCAGGTGATTGGACATATTAACCCACCTGCCTGAGTATCAAGGGGGAGGAGAGGGGTGTGTGGGCCACTGTATTTTTTGTTGACCGCTAACAATCGAGATCTTTGAGATTTGTATTTGTTAAGTCATATTTTTGGACACATTACTCTAAGTTGATAATTTTTCCTTAATACCGTAATTAAAAGGCATTTACTTTTGACCTTAGTGGATTCTTTTTTTTCTATGAAGAGCCGTCGGACAAGGAACGGCCGAACTTCAGCCTCTCAGCGGCTTGTTTGTCTCCTGAAGTCGCTGCAATACCAGTTATGCCGGCTGCTCCACTATCAAACCCAGTGCCCCAGCCTCAGGTCATTCATGACAACCCTTGGGCCATTTATCCTTGTAATGTGTGTCGATGAGCATTCTTATCCTATTCTAACAAAAGGGAAACATTAGAACTTATATTTTATATTACTATGGTATAAATGGGAAAAACAGCTATGAGTCTTATTAATTCCTAACACTTACCATTGTTATTCCTAACAATGGTAAGTGTGCAGTTGTGCCATACTCTTTCCATTTTCAGATGATTGAAAAATGCCTCCTGAGATGCTCAAAACTATGCTATTCTTTTTACAGAATTTTTTACAGAACCGCTGGATTTATGCTGAGATTAAATTACATACAGGTGGACTTTGATCGCTAATTATGTGCTTTATGAAGGCAAGTAGTTGCACTGGATTCTATTTAGGGGTGCCAGAATAAAGGGGCCTGAGTACAAATAATCCCAATAAAATACATCAAAGTTGTACATTCTAACACAACGCAATATGAAAAATTGCAATTGATATTTCTATAAATCACCGCAATGATTAGCTTCATCTGTTGTAACATTTCTGCTCTCAGATTGGTGCATAAACTACAAAGGAAGATTGCCTCCATCGTTTCAAAAACAGGGAAACCTCAGATATGAAGACAAGTACATAGTTCTACGCCAGCCTTCTTCATACAGCGTTCACGAGCATCACGGGAGCCATAAGCGACACCAAGAAATGGTCAAACGGGCTCAAACCTCCAGATGTGAGAAGACTTAACCACACTTGTCACAGAGTGCTTTAGAAGGGTGTTTGTAACAAAGACTAAAAGCCTCCTGTGTTCTCCAGCTCCCAACCAGTTGTACATAATGCCTCTGACGGACAACCAGCAGTATGGATGGATGTTATCCAAGAGTTCTGAACCATGGACCCGAGTCAGACGCTTTCCCCGAAAAACCAGTGAGGTGACAAAGTGAGTATCATTATGATAGATACAGGTCCTTCTCAAAATATTAGCATATTGTGATAAAGTTCATTATTTTCCATAATGTCATGATGAAAATTTAACATTCATATATTTTAGATTCATTGCACACTAACTGAAATATTTCAG